>WAAE01013760.1:264347-290817 GCA_013400495.1 Nicator chloris
CCCGGGCAGGGCAGGGCTGGTCCCGGGCAGGGCAGGGCTGGTCCAGGGCAGGGCAGGGCTGGCCCCGGGCAGGGCAGGGCTGGTCCCGGGCAGGGCAGGGCTGGTCCCGGGCAGGGCAGGGCTGGCCCCGAGCAGGGCAGGGCTGGCCCCGGGCACGGCTGGCCCCGGGCAGGGCAGGGCTGGCCCCGAGCCCTCCGAGCCCTCCGGGATCGCATTTCCCAGCCGGGCACCTCCTCTCTCTTTGCAAATCCACGGGAAAACTTCCTCCCGTTTTCCTGGGGCAGCCCCTGCCCTCCCCAAACCCTCGGGTGGCCGGGGTGGTCTCGCTGGGGGAGAGCTCCAGGCTGCCAAGGGGAGGTTTTTCCACCTCTTTTATTTTTAAATAATTTTTTTTTTTAAATAAAGTAGTGCAGCATGTTCATTGCTGGGATCCCTGGATTCACCCACATTTTGTTTGCATTTATTTTTATCCAACTCCACTGAGTTCACTCTCACTCTGTCACCTTTCCCTCAGCTTCCCACAGAGCTTCACCCCCAGAGCTAAACCAGCTTCGTGCTCCTCCTGCTCACAAAGCTTCTTGGGGGAGAACTGGCACAGCACAACCACCCAGATGTCCAGATCCTATGGGAAGGAAATGCCAGCATGTCCTATTTTTATTTATTTTTATCCACGGCATTAAAAATAGGCTTTGTTTAAAATAGGAACAGACTTAATATCTTCACTGAGGAAACCATACATTTGAGATGTTTACGTGGAGAATGTGCCAGAGGGCTCCTGACCAACTTTAACTTGGGATCTTTCCCACTCTGGACATGACTTTTGGCATCAGAGGCCTCGGGCTGAGCGGGAATTGCACGTTCTCTGATGCTAGAGAGCACAACAATAAGGAATATTAAGGGAGAATAATTCTATCACACACGTCCAGCTGAACGAACACGAAGATTGTTTTGGTGTTCGGGTCTGTTTCAGCACTGGGCACGGAGCAGAGCAGAGCAATCCTGCCCCTTTCCCTCAGGAATGCCCCAGTGTGCTGTGCCCCGTTGTAATCCTGTTCTCCCCACGTCTTCCCCCAAATGGAACATTGTCAGGGCTCCTCAGGAAGCTGCAAGAAGATCCTGCTGAATAGGGACAGTATGGAAAATAGTTCAAAAGGGGCCTTGTCCCACACAGGCCAGATCTGCATGGGAAGTCACTTTTTTGTTCTTCAGAAGAAAGCAAAAAACCCACAAGGAGGGGAAAAAAAAAAAAAAAAAAGAAAAAAAAAGGAGAAAAAGAAAGGAACCAAAGAAACCTCAGAGGGTTCAAAGAGTGTTTCATCAGCAGCTCAGGCCTCGAGAGCAAGGCCCCCTTTGTCACCTCTGGGCGAGTGACTTCTCCCCTCAACTGCATGTGCAGGGAGCATCTGATGGGTGGTTACAGCCAGATCCCTGTCCCTGACCACTCTGAGTGTCCTTGAGTCACTCTTGGGGTTCCTGAGCCACTCTGAGTGTCCCTGAGCCACTCTGCGGGTCACGGGGTCGCTCTGTGTGTCCGGGAGTCACACGGGGTGTCCCTGAGTCACTCTGGGGGTCCCTGAGCCACTCTGAGGGTCCCTGAGTCACTCTGGGTGTCCCTGAGTCACTCTGAGTGTCCTTGAGCCACTCTGAGGGTCCNCCACTCTGAGTGTCCCTGAGCCACTCTGGGGGTCCCTGAGTCACACTGAGTGTCCTTGAGTCACTCTGAGTGTCCCTGAGCCACTCTGGGGGTCCCTGAGCCACTCTGGGGGTCCCTGAGCCACTCTGAGTGTCCCTGAGCCACTCTGGGGGTCCCCGAGCCACTCTGGGGGTCCCTGAGCCACTCTGAGTGTCCCTGAGCCACTCTGGGGGTCCCTGAGCCACTCTGAGGGTCCCCTGCCCCTTGCAGCCCCCCTGGCTCCTCCGTGTCCCCCTGAGCTGTGGGTGCAGCAGGATTGATGCCCAGACCCCCTTTTGACTGAGCATCCTCTGCTTCTGCAATGATTAAACTCTTCTACTCCAGTGTTCAAGGGGAAAGGTTTCACTGAATATAAAAAAATTTCAATCTCAATCGCTTTTTCCTTGGAATGATAAAATTTTATCATTTCTGAGGTCTGTTCTGGTAATGTTTTAAACTGATGTCTGTCTTTAAAAATTCTCACAAAAACTGCAGCATGGAAACTCTCCCCCCCTCTGCTCCACTTCTTATTTTCTGTGCCCTTTTGACCCCTTTTGTCCCAGCTACCTTTTTCCCCTTATTCTCCTTTTGCATCTGATCACACTCTGCATCCTCTTTATTCTTATCTCCCGTGGCTCCAGCTCTTCTCCCTCCCGGTTCTGCAAACCCCAAAGCCCCTCCTTTGCCTCCATCCCCCTCTTCCCTGACCATCACAGCAGAAAATCCCTTTTTCCTTCGTGGTGCAGCTGCTCTTTGCAAGATTTCCAGGCACAGAACACCTGGGCAGGGCAAACACCTCCTGCACGTCCACGCAGGCACAGAGGGGTGCACTGCAGAGGGTGTTGGCATCGTGGTGCACTTTAAGCACATTTTTTTATCCCTCTCTTACTCTTTTTTAGGGAATTTGCCCCAACAGCGTTGCTGTGGCACAAGATCACAACCAAGAATTTGTTTTTCCCCCCTAGAAACTGGAAAACTCAACGAAAAATGAGAATTTGGTCAGAAACCTAAACTGGCAACGGGATACTGGGAGAGAAGCTGAGTCCAGACGTTTTGGCACAAGAAATCGTTTGTAACATGGATGATAAAAACAAGATACAATATAATTAGCACAGCCTTGGCCAAGCTCCAGAGTGCTGAGCTAAATAAATGATTCTGTATTTGTTTTAAAGCATCCAGAGCTATTTATACTGTCAGCCCAGCGCCTGAGGGATCGCTCTTTCCTGGACTCACTCTCCTCACCACACTGGTGCAATGCTGGCCCTGGAATCCTGCTGCTTCCCCGCCTTTACACCTCTCACCTGTGCAAAATCACAGAAATCCTCCCCAGAAATGCCCGGTTGAGCCGGGATCTCCTGTCCCAGCTCCCATCCCAGCCGCCACAGATTTGGGGCTCAGCCTGGCAGAGCTGGACAGAGGGTCCCAGCAAGGGCTCTGCTGGGAAAAGACACTTCCCAGTTCTCTTTGTGACCCAAATTGGCCAGGAATAACACTGAATCTTTTTCCATCTTTCCCCCTCGCCACCTTTCCAGTAGCCAAGTGGAAAAGGGAAGCTCCGCAGCGTACACTGAAACAAAAATTTCCATAAGTTTTCCTGAAGAGTGTCCAACTCCTCGCCCGCCTCAAAGAGAGAAAAACCTCTTTTCAAGACCTCATTTTTTAACCTTCAAAACTACTCAGTTTCAGGGGGGGAAAAGAGGCTTTTAGGGCCGATTCCAAGCACCCCCTGGATCTCCATCACCCCCCCTGGCCCTGAGGTTCCCTGTGCCCCTCTCTGGGCTCTGGCAGCTCCTGCAGGTCCCCACCTGTGTGACACCAAGGCAGGGAAGCTTCCAGGTAACTCCACCACCTCACCACTTCCGTGAACAAACTTCTTGATTCGCACTGACCACATGAAACAGCTTCACCACAGCAGCAGAAACTTTCCTTATCACCCAGGAGAGGGGCTGGGGACACCTTTTTCCCATGGAGGGGAGAGTTGGTGTGAAAGCGTCACTCTTGGGAGGCAGAGCTGGCTCTGGAATCACCCAAAAGCTGCCAGGGGCAAAACACACAAAGATTGGAGCCTCATCATCCTCACGGGCTGGCTGTGACCTCAACGTGGTCATCAAACCCCTTTAAATCCCAGCAGGACCCAGGCTGCCAGGTGGGTTTAAATCCAGGGCTTGCAGCAGTTATGGATGAAACAAAGCCAGGGTTTTTCACAAAATTTGCTGCAACGAGGTGGAAAATAGAAATACCTGCACTGCCCTCTGCTTTAATTAGCTCTGATTTCAGCAGGGGCAAAAGGACACTTGTACCTTCTAAAATGTAAAATATTTATGAAAACCTATTCCAACTTGGAGCTTGAAGCCCGAGGTAACAGTGCCCGTGGCCTCACCAAGGGCAAGGTCAAGAGGGGCCGTGCTGAGGTTTTCCAGGGTGACCTCCTGCTCAGCAAGACTTCCCCAAAGGAATTTTCCTGTCAGGAGGCTCCAACCTCAGAGCTCGAACTCTCAACCACGGACTTCGAGTCCCTGCAGAACTCTCCCAGCAGGGAAATGTTGGAGTTTGGAAGAACACGCTCCTGGCAGACCCAGCCAGGGGAGGTTTCCCTTGCTGGTGTTTATGGGAGGTGGGAGCTGCTTTTCCAACCCTTTTTTCCTCAATTCCTACATTTTTCTTTTTTTTTTTAATGAAGGTGTTGTTGCACCTTTACCCCATTACTCCAATTTTGCTGTAGGTAAGTGCTTCGAGGTGGCATTTCTGTCACCTCTCCACTTTCTCCTCATTAAACTAAGCAGATTAAGCTTCTGGGATAACAAGAAAACTGTTTATTTTGAGGTTTATAACGGCATTTTTTCATTAGAAATGATTCATGAAGGTACCCAAACACATTTTGTCTCGTTCTTCTTTTAAAATCCCATTTCGCAATGAAATCCAAGGGAGAATCACAAACCAAAATGCATTCTAATCCTTTTCTTTTTTTTTTTTAAATGTTATAATGAAATTAAATTTGGAGATACTACAGTAGGGCCTTCCCCACTGCTCTCAGCTGAAAGAGGGAAGGAATTAACTGACTTTAAAATGAAACAGGTTTCTCCTCTGTCTGACTGAAAGTTACAGGATGTTGGTAGTGAACCAATTAAAACACATCTTAAAACGATAAATACAAACCAAATGTACATTATCAGCATGTTCAGCCTTTTGTTTCTTGGTTCTATTTTGCATCAGCTTATTGCAATCAGATGTGTCGGGAAGGAGGGGGAAAATCGAATCATTTTAGGAAATAATAAATAAAGAATTCAGCGGAGGAAACAAAGGAGGGCTGCGTTTGTTCAAACATAAAATAAACCACGTTTCAGAGGGAAGGCTAACGGAGAAGCCACAACATTCACGGATCAGTGGAGCTCTGAAATAGCTCAAAAATGTAAAAAAAAGGTAAAAAGTCTGTCTCAGCTGAAGATGGGGATGGGGCTGTGCAGGACCAGGACGCTCCCGTTTTGTTTCTTGCCCAAACATGGATTTCCTCAGACACCTCTTGTCCATCTCTGCTGTTTTGTCACCTGCAATACCTTGTGACCCACACAACGTCCCTGCCCAAGCCAGGATTCTGCCTCTACTGCCTCAAGAGTCCAGGAATCACTGAGGGTGGAAAATCCATCCGAGGTCATCCAACCTGTGTCCAATCCCCACCTTGTCCCCAGCCCAGGGCACTGAGTGCCACCTCCAGTCCTTGCCTGGGGACTCCAAACCTCCCTGTCCAGTTCCTGACAACCCTTCCCATGAAGAAATTCTTCCCGAATTTGTTCTGTCATTTCTTTTTGCTCACAAACAGTTGCAGATTAATTCTGGATGAAAATTGCCTTTCCTCCCAAGCAGCAGAGTTTTCTGCAGTTGCAACCAGCGGAATTAAGCCTTTGTGTATAAATATATACGAAATTACACCCACTTTAGGCATTCACTCTTTTCACAGTAAAATAAACTTTAAAAGTGAAAATACTTCACTTTTTACAAGCCCCAGAAAAAACGATTTTTTCCCCCTTTTCCCCTTCCATTCCCCCCACCAGCTTTTGCTTTCCCAAGGCAGGATTTTTTCCTCTCTTGATCTGTTCCCAACCCCACACATCGAGTGGATTCTCCTTAATGAAAGACTGCAGCAAGTTTGCACAATTTTGCCATTCTTTAGGGCTGCAGGTAAGTAGCTGTGCTTAGGGGAAGGAAGTATTGAAAATCTCCTTTGCTATTCCTCATTTCACGCTTTATAACGTGATACTTACAAATACTTTGGTAGCAGATTAAGCTCCAGAGAAATGAAAACATTTCAGAAAGAGCACAAAGCCTGCAAGTGTCCAAATGAGGGAGCAGAAACTCGGCTTTAAGCTGCAGGAGGGGGTTTATGGGATGTAGTGCCATGTGCCATACAATACAAGATAAACATCTGTTGTTATTTCAGCAAACCTAAATCAGATGTGCAGCTTTTTCTTCAGGGGGAGAGTGGCACAAAGAGAGATTTTATGATTTGGGTTGGTTTTTTCTTTTCCCTCTCTCTTTACCAAGGTGGCTGTTCCTGCGCCAGGAAGAGCAGGAGAAGATTCTGGAGGGGACTTCAACGCCCTTAAAGTAATCCAGTGGTGATAAGGGGACCTTTTGTCACCTCCATTGTGCCAGAGACTTTCAACCTTGGATCTCTGCCCAGGAAGATATTTATTAATAAGGCCAATAGTGCCAGGGAGGAGTTGTTCCATTCACACACCGAGGAACAAATGCAAACCTGAGTGAATCAAAGTTCTCAGGTTGAGCACGTTGGGATTGTTCATCCTGGAGAAGAGGAGGTTGTGTGGAGACCTCACAGCACCTTCCAGGGTCTGAAGGGGCCACAGGGAGGCCAGAAAGGGGCTCTGCATCAGGAACTGGAGAGACAGGACAAGGAGGAGTGGGTTCAAGCTGAGAGGAGAATTTTTGTGGATATTGGGCAGGAATTGTTCCCTGGGAGGGTGGGCAGGCCCTGGCACAGGGGGCCCAGAGAAGCTGTGGCTGCCCCTGGATCCTGGAAGCGCCCAAGGCCAGGCTGGACAGGGCTTGGAGCCACCTGGGACAGTGGAAGGTGTCCCTGCCATGGCAGGGGAGCTGGAATGAGATGAGCTTTACCATCCCTTCCAGCCCAAACCAGCCTGTGATTCCATGATTCCGTCAACCCAATGGAAAGATCTCCACAGTTACTGACGGGCTTTGGGTTAAACCTTCCAAAGATGCCAAGAGCTGCTCTGGGACCCTGAGTGGATGAAGGGAAATACTCAGGACCCCGTGGTCACCCCAAGGCATCACAAATTTCCTGCTCAAGGAGCACCTTCTGCTTTGCTCCCAACTGCAGCCTGTTCCCTGGATTCTCCATGAGAAATCCCTCCACTCTCCAGGTGGAAGCTGCCCAGTTCCTGAACTGGGTGGCAGCAGGCTGTGCCCTGTGCAGGGCACCTGTTCTGGCAGAGGTTTTGGAGTTCTGTGCTGGGAATTGCTGGAAGCATTCCAGGCGTGTGCTCCATCCTGGAGAGGAACACCTGAAATATGGGACACGTCCTGCAGCCCTGGAGGGGACACTCCCACTGTCCCAGGGCTACCTGAAGGGCTCCAGGAGCCTAAGGGAGGTCACACACTAAATTCAAACCCCTCTTTTGCTGATTTGTCTCGGTGGTTCCCTGGTGATCGATGAAACATCACCAAATCACCCAGGTTTGAATGTGATATTCCACATTTGAAACTGCACAGGATCGGTCTGAATTGCTTGACAGCTTGTCCCCTTCCCTCCTTACACACAGAGGCACAGGCCAGTTAATATTCCAGGCTGGCTCTGGTTTGGAGCGCTTAAAAGGGCCCAGATATCCCAGGAGATCAGCTCCAGCCCTGGGCTAGAGCTGCCAGGACGGTGCTGGCCACAGGAGGGGCTGGAACAGGGCGGGTTGTGAGGTGGGGCTCCAGGAGCTCTCCCCACACAGCAATTCCTGGCACATAAAGCACGGACCCAACGCAGAACTGGGAATTTCGTGCCCTGCTCCAGATGTGTTTCTGTTCAGCTTTTAATTCAGAAATTTCGGGGCACACAGCGGTTTAACAATGCATTTTTAATGACCTGGCATGCCCAGATATATATACACACTTTTTGTTTCCTTTTTATTTACCTTAGCAGCACACCCAGAGCTGCTGCAGGTTTTCACATTATATTTTAATTAGTGTTTTTATAGATGAAAGACAAAGACACCACTGAGCCCAAACACACACATCTACTGTGCTGCATTCCCCAAGGCACACACTTTCATTCCCAGAACACCAAGGTTCTCCCCATCAAAATTAACATTCCCTTGCTGGGTGCTGGGTCCATCTGGTAGCTGGCTCTGGGAGCTGTGTGAGGAGGGAACAATGTTTGTTGTTCTTGTCGAAGCAGTTAATGTTTTATAAACTCATGAAACTCCACAGAATTGGGATCACTGGGAAAGGAACCCAGGGGCAAGCAGATGTGCCCCTCAATTAATTCATTTTAGGTGGGGTGGGCTTTTTTTTGGTTGTTGTTTTCTTTCTTTTTAATAGTCTCGTATTCAACAGGGAAAATGTGAGAGAAGAGAGCAGGACTTTTCCCAAAATGAGCAGGGAGTCCAGCCCTCCTCAGCATTCTGTGTTGCTTATTCACCTCCACCTGTGAATGGAATTTCCTGTGGATTTTCGGGATGGAAACCTTTCCTTCACCAGAGGGATCATCCCTGACTCTGAGTGAGGGTGACCAAGGTGCCACATCCCAAACCCTGGTGCTGAAGGTGTTCAGAACCATTTTTGGGGTGCAGAACTTGGAAAAGCTGCTGGAGACAGGGTGGATTCAGCATGGAAATAACCAAGACAAAACCCCCACATCCACCCCAAATCCCCCATTAATGCCTCACTGCCCAGCACCCCTGAGAGCTCTTTGCTTCCCCATCCTGCCCCAGCTCTGACAGCATCATCCCACACCCTGTTTGGGCTGGGAAATCCTGGCAGAAGGAAGGAGAAGGCGGGAGAAGGAAAGAGAAGGAAGCACAGACACTTCTCAAAGGCAAACTGTGGTTGGTGCTTCCTGCAGGCTCCGAGTCTCCATCCTTTAATCCCGTGCAACATTTATGGAACATTCCTTCCCTCCTCCTCTGGAGCAAGTGCAAATACGAGTTTGGCAAAGAGGAACTGCCCACGAGGAAGGAACTCCTCGGAGCAGTTGCACCAGAGCTTGAGCTAAACCATAACATCACACGTCTGAATAATGCCGTGAAAAATACATAAAACCTGTTATGGCATTAAAAGTTTAAACCCCATAAATCTTCAGCGTGCTATTTACTGGGCTGAGAAGGTGACAGAAACAACATTCTGAAGTGGAATAGGAGAAGAAAAGAAAGCGGAGTGTGGGGAGCAGGGGGAGCCCCCCGGGGCACGGCCAAAACCACTGGAACAGGCAGGGCTGGGGCTGGCAGAGTGACCCTGAGCTCTGTGCACACACTCCCCACAGCAAACTGCTTCATTCACGCTCTGGAAAAAGGGATTTGCCAAAATAGATGGGAATTTCGAAGGGGAAAATAAAGACAGGCCAGGATTAGCAGGGAAGGAAACGTGGAAGGAGAAAAATTCACTTCTCGGAAGGTGCCATTGGGAGCCCTCACTCATTTTGTCCTCCTGATGCTCCCACTGGCTGGGAGGGGATGATTCTACAGAAAACAGGGATTAAACTTGCCAGCTACAAGGTTGGCTCCAGCATTTGCCAAATTTCAATACAAACTAGAAGTTCAAGTTGAAATAAACCCCCACATTTTGTCAGTTTTCAAGCTGGAGCTTTGCTGTAGCATCAGTCTGGTGTGAGCTGCTTCCCACAGACACAATCCCTGAGTTGTGGCTCTCAGCTCTGCGTTACAGCACACAAAATAGAATATTTCAGTAGCTACTGTGACAAAGATTTAAACAACCCACTGCAAATTCTGCAACCTGTCAGCCCAAACCGTGGGGAAGTTATCTGGGGGTTCCAGCTGGAGCCTATCCCTCAGTCAAACCAACTTTCCTTCACTTATAATTGAGAACAAATTCCATTTTCATCTGTGACTGAACTTTTTGAGCCTTTGTAGCTTCAAGTCAGCTCATTAACATGACTTAGACATCGGTTTTATAGTTGAATTATACCATGTTTATACTGTGGAATTCCATTACTTAATTGCTTCACTACTGGAAATTTCAGTGGGGTTCTCATTTTTCGCATAAATCTCGAGAATAAACATGTTTCTGTATTTCTCTTACTTAATTAAGTGCATGTTTCATAAAAAAAAAAAAATAGCCAACAGACAAATTAGGCGAAGAATCATTTGTTTAATCAAAGGGGAAACTCGCGCCGCAAGTGAAGGGGGAAACTCCCAAAGCCTTGGCTCTTGCTTCTGGTGAGTGCCGAGGGCTCAGACTCCTCCAAATTATCCAAATGTGTTCATCCTACAGAAAATCTGTGCTGGGAATCCCTCCCACAGCGCTCTTGCAGTAAAGGAAAAAATTGGAAAGCAGCTCCCTGTGGAATAACGAGGTTGGGCTGAACCAAGGGTGGCTCCCAACGGAGGGAAAGGAGCTGTGCCAGCCCCTCCACCCCATGCCAAGGACAATTAAATCACGGGGTCATTAAGGCTGGAAAAGGCCTCCAAGGTCATAAAGCCAAAGGTTTGACCAAACAGCAGCCTGCCCACCAAACCACAGCACATCCCACCCAACCATCCTGACATGGAGAACAGCGGCACTTCCTCTCCCCTCTCGCAGGAAATCTGCCCTGCCTTCGCCTGGCTTTGGCTTTCTCAGGGTTTTTACCAAGGTAAAGCGTAGAGGATCCCTTTGGTTCATGGCAGTGGTGGATTGGAAGAAGGTTTATGGGTTTTTTTTCTCTGTATGTAGCCAAGGTTTTAATAAAAATCCCTCAGCAGCACTTGCAGCTCCTTCCCTCTCCCAGTGTGGGAGCAGCAAAGTCGTTCCTGCTCCTTCTTTGAAGGAGAGAAACCAGAAATGAAACCAAGAAATACCAGGAATAAATGTCTGAATTTTAGGTCCTTAGTGGGATCATTTTGTCTTTTCACAAATTTTCTTCCCCCTCCGTACAAAAGTTTGCACAGCTGAATAGGTTTGGAGTTTAACAAGGCATAAAATAATGCTAATAATAACAATAAAAAATAATAATAAAATTAGCATCAAAATTAATGAAGGCTGGAATTAAAGTAATTAACATTTTAAGTGCTATTTTCTATGATATGAGTTAAGGAAAAGAAGAATACCCTTTAAAAAAATACGGATTTTTTGCCAGCAAAATGTGAAAGATCTCATTTTAGCCACTCAGTCATTTTAATTCTGATTTCTGTTTTGGATCTTTAAGGTGTTTAGGTCAAGGTACAGGCACAGAACTTGGGCTTTTCCTGCAACTGCAAAACTGCTCTCAGAGTTCATTTCCCTTGCTAAGAGTTTTGCCTTTTACAGCTGGAAGCTCCCACCACCCCACCTGTCCCCTCCTGCAAAGCCAGTCAGACTCTTGCTATTTATCCCATGGTGCAAAATTCCAGCACTTGGCTCCCAACAACTCCTTTTGCCAGAAGCTGCTCCTACAATAAGTGTGGAGATAAAATCCATTCCAAAAAAATCCCCAGTTTTAGATAAAAAATCCCTACTTTAGAGGTGGCATGATCTGTCCCCTCTGCCCTCTCCTTCCAGGAGTTTGCCCTGGGACACAGCTCTGTGTGTTTAAGACCCAGAAATACTGAAAGATCCTATTTGGGGCAAAATTTTACTCAAATATTTTAGGAATTATCACCTGGCAGCAGGAGCAAAAATCCACAGGAGCATCAGGACTCTGTGCCAGCACCTCACTGCTGAAACACAGCCAAGCCTGTGCTTCCCAAATGAAATCTGCCTGCACAGCCACGTCCCCTCCACCCCGCAGCAATCAGGGCATTTACAGCCACCACTTCATCACATCTGAAGGCTGGGCTAAATAATAATCAATAATTTATCAATATTTTTAATGTGACGTTATGGGATCTGATTTTCCTCCCTTTGAGAGGTCTGGGGTGCTGTAAATTATGTCCCTGTGACACCAGGGGAAGGTTTGTGCACAGGAGCTGCCTCTGGCAGGGCCATCTGTGCCACCTGCCCCTGGGAGCTGCAGCCCTTGAGGAGCAGCAGGAAAACACCACTGCAAAAGCTGCAGTGAGGAAAATGTTTCCACTGGGCAGGTCCAGGTATGGAAAAAAACCAAAGGTGTGTTTTTCAAACCAAAAGAAAGGAAATTTGTGTTAGGTAAACAGAAGGAATTGTTGCCTGTGAAGGTGGTGGGACCTGGCACAGGGTGCCCAGAGAAGGTGTGGCTGCCCCTGGATCCCTGGAAGTGCCCAAGGAAGAAGCTTGGAGCACCCTGGGATAGCGGGAAGTGTCCCTGCCCTTGTCAAAGGTTTGGAACTAGAAGATCTTGAAGGTCCCTTCCAGCCCAGACCATTCTGATTTTACGATTTTTGACCTTCACTTTGATCTGAGTGCCCCAACTCACTTTTCAAACAGCAAGTTTGGGGTTTAGATGGGTAGATGCTTCCACATTTAGCTCACACATTCCCACTGACATCTACAGCACAAAACCTCCTCTTACATCCCAAACCACGTGGGTTCCCACTGCGCAGGGAGCTCTCTGCAGCCAGAAGGGTTTTAGGGCAGGTGCCCTGAAAGATGAAGGCCATCCCTTGGCTGCCCAGGAATGGCTCCTCCCCGTAGCACCTGGAGCAGCCCCTGACCCAGCTGCACCCACAGGACAGCCCCGCAGGGAGCCTGGCACCAAGGCTTGGCTTTCCAGCCGCCGCCTTCTCCTGCCCATCCCTCCAGAGCAGGGCGGTCACCCGGGGCTGGCGCCTTCGATTCTTCTGGCAAGGCCCAAAACCTTTCAGGTGTTGGCACAGAGAGGCCTTTGAATCTCATTTCACGTGCAGAGGCCTCTCCCCCGGCACACAGCTCTGCCCCAGGCCCGAGCCCTCGGGGCGTGAAGCTGCCGGTGGCTTTGGGAGCAAACCCAGCAGCGTTATTCCGTTTTCCGCCGAACAAAAAGCATCGAGGTGCTCTTTGTCAGGGGAAAGCCGGGCTGGATTCCTTTATCCCCTTGCCCTCGGCGCTCACAATGCCACGCTCTGTCTGGTGGGCCGGGCAGGGGAGCCTCCCCAGAGATCCCCACAGGATTCGGGCCTTGGTAATGGCCTGCTGGGCCCGCAGCCGCCCGCACGCTTCTCTTTGAACGAGGCTACTCTGTCAGGGGTGGGCAGCAACCTAAAACCGTGGGGAAAGGGAGAGCTGAGGCCGAGAAGAATGATTTCTTATCAAAGCTGCCAATAGAGGAGACCCAGGTGGTCGGGAGAGGGGGATCCCGAAGCCCGGAGTGAGCAGATGAGGTTCAGGAACAAACGGGGGCTTTTAGCGGCTGGGCCCAGCCTCAGGAGGGGACAATCCACACTTCTGGCAGGGGCAGGGCAGGGAGGCAGGAGCCTGGTGTCCTCCTGGGGGGTGGCAGGGCTGAAATTTCCTCCTGGGAAACACGAGGCCCACAGGTAGGAGCGGCATTGCAGGGGGGGCTGGGGTCCAGGGGCTGCTCAGAAATTCCATGAAATATTTTACGCACATCCACGCATGAGAGAGGTGGGAAGGCACAAGAACAGGCTTAGACACGATGGTTAACGGAGCTCTCTAATTTTGGGCTGATTTGGGGGTGCAGAGGAAGAGCAGGGAAGATTTTGCAGTGATTTGGGTGGTTTTTCAGTTTGTCTCTCATTTTGGGCCCTGTCAGAGGTGGGTCACTCCCACCCTCCCAGACCTATCCCATTCTGTTCTGTTCCTCAGCTCAAGAGAAACAGAATTCTCATTTCTCTCCGTTTTCTGGGAAGAATAAAAGGAGTTTGTGTAAGAAACAAGCCAAGTTGCAGGAATAACGTTGTTCTCAGGCAAGGAAACTCAGCAACTGCTGTCACCAAACAATTGGGGCTTAAAAATATTTAAAAACCTGTATTAAGGCACTGTCTGTGCACAGGAAACATCCCAGACTTGGGTGAAGACATTGAGAGCCCTCCTAATACCTTAAAACTTGTAGGGGGGAAGCGTAATCTGTTTTGATAACTCCTGACATTAAACAGTGATAAATAATTAAATCTGTTTAACTGTTTCATTAACTAAAGATAGATGGGGAGAACTCCACAGATAGAATATAGATCAAAAAGATTGAGGCTGGCTCTAAATTCCCCTGATGTTTTATGACACCATTTGTATTCTGTCACTCACTAGCTTTATGTATAGTCCAAGCTGTGAACTGAATACCCCATTCAGAAAGCCACTCACTCTGCATGTTATTGCAATTTAATATTTTCACACACAGACACATCATTATCTTGGAACCCGACACTGCAAGGAGAATTCAGTAATTTTTCAAGAGTGCTGGTTGTTGGGGTTTTTTTGTTCTAATGTGAGCACTGAGGCACAGGGATCTAAATGGTCACTTTGCCAATATTTAACCTCTACATAGATACATCAGCAGGTTGGTACTGGGCTGTTTTGGGGGCTTTTTTCTCATTTTAAATGTGCCATGTTGTTTACAATGGAATTAAAAAGGAAAATTAAGAATCTGCCACTGTAAACAAGAATCAAACTCCTTGCAGAGTTATAACTTGACTCTGAATTAGAAATAGAGATATAATATATATATATATTGACATGGAAGTCCTGCAGGCTGTCTCTTCAGTCTTCAATTACCAACACATTGCCTTGGAATGGGATCATCACACTGATCCTGGGATTCTGAGGGGGCAGAAATACACATTGCTCTGGGATATTTGAGAAGAATCAGGCACAGAACTCTACAAATTGCAGATTTAAAAAAACCAATAATAATTTTAAAAACCCAACGAGCATATTTACAAATATTTAAAAGCCAAATCACACCAGAGGAACTTTAGAAGTGGCGACAAAGGCGGGGCTGATTTTTTTCCATGGAGATAAATCCATCTCACCCCAGCCCCTTGGTGGTTAATCATTAACCAGAGCTGCACAGGGACTCAGACAGAAGGAAAAACTATTTATATGGAAACACCACGGGTATCCCCAAGATTCCAGGGCCTCCAGGACCTGCTCCAAAGTCCTGCAAAGTCCATGGGAAGAGCACCAGGAACCACCAAGGCCCTCAGCAGGTTTGGGGTTCCCAGCAGCGAGATTTTGATGCTGCCTAGGGTGATCCCTCACGGGGAAGGTTCCCTCAAGGCCCTGAAGAGCTGCACAGAGGGAAAGGCAAAATTCCATCCTGGAATTCCCAGCTCCTGCTGTGGAGCTGGACACGAGCCCCGGTTTGCCCTGTGACACCTTCGGGGTTTTCACGGGGAGAGAAGAGGGCTCCAACCAAAGCAGAGCTCTAGGAATCTCCCACCATTTCACTCTCCTCCCACCTCATTTATCAAAGCTCTGGATTTTGCAGTGAATATCCAGAAATTCTCAGGCAGGGAAGGTGGGGAGGGCCATTTCTCTGGGCTTTTTTCACCAGGTGTGGGATTGGGGCTGAACCACTGATCCACCAGACCCTCAGCTCCCCTGAACCTGCAGGTCCTTATTGCTGGCCTGAAGAGCCAAATTCCCCAAAAGAACACAAATATAACACAAATTAACACAAATATAACACAAATAAAACACAAATCACCTGTATATCACAGCCACAGGAACACTAAGGAGGAGCTGAGTGGAATTAATTCTGCAGCAGGACTTTTTCTAGTTAATGCCTCCAGATATTTCTCAAACTGCTAAACCATGATAGTTAATAATAATAATTTAAAAAACCCTGTTTGTTTACTGTCCATTTGGTAAAAACAGATTTACAGATGGGTGTTAAACTCGAGCTCCTTCCCTTGATCTACTGCAACAGATACTGCTGTTCCAAAAATCACTATTTAGCTGGGAATTGACTCCTGGTCATGGGAGAAACTCTCTGGCTGTGGCTGGAGATGGTGTTGGTGACACCAACCTTGGGGACACCCAGGCTCCCTCCAGAGCCACCCAAAAATCCTCCTTTATCTGCAGTGGGACTTAAAAGGCCAAGAGTGAGTTAAGAGAGGAAATGAAAAACACACTTGGAAAGATGGAACCTCTGCATCATCCACCTGCTGCTCAGAGCAGCTGTGGAGTCCAGCAGGGATTCCCTGGGGGTATTTCATAGGTTGGTGTCTCTTTGCCTCACAGGTGCACCCATTTTTTATATAAATTATCATAAACCCCAGCCAATAAATTATTTCAGGAAGCACTGGAATCACCTAAGAGGTCTCAACTGCCCAAATATTCTATCTGTGTGGAAACCCAGGAATGTCTGAATGTTTGAGGGAGCATCAGGAGCTCCTCAGGCATTTCCTTGAGGGCACCAGAGAAGATAACTTGGGTTTCCTGCAGGCTCACCTGAGAAAATCCCTAATAAACACTATCAGGAACAGGGGACAAAGGACCAAATTCTGTCCTGAACTTCCCCTGGATAAAGATTTGCAGGGAATTCTAGCAGGAAACGTTTAAGAACTCCCAAAGTAACCAAGATCTGGTTTTATTCTCCTGTAAGGGATACATGAGCAGAACTGTTGCTGAGCAAAGGGCTTTTCAAAGTTCTCCACGAGGTATCAACTCCTTTTAAATCTGCCTATTGTGCCATGTAGGGATTGAAATTTATTTTATCCCTATGTGATAATTCTGAAATAAAATATATGATCACTCGCAAGTTGTGCAGGTCCTTTATTTCACATCGAGGCAATAAAATATAAAATGAAACCAGTCCTTTTCTATAAAGAGAAAAAATAAATGCTGGAGCGATTTTATACTACATGAACTCGCAGCACAGCCATTTAAAAGCTCATTTACATGATTGAGCCCAAAAGGTCCATTTGCCATGAAATAAAAAACACTAAACACTGTCCTGAAAGCAAAGAAAATGCCAGACTACAAGTAAACAAAAGCTTTTTTTTATTAGTGTCTGAGATGGAATGAAGGATTTTAAGCCAAATATGAAACTTGCAAAAAAAAAAGGGAAAAATCTGGTGCAGCAAATTCAACAAAATCATCCCAAGGACCTCAGTGGGAGCTGGACCAACACAAAGGTGATTAATGAGCCATTGCTGGTCCAGAAATCACAGCGAGTGCATCCCTCCCATTTCACAGATGGAGCAGCTGAGGGTAAATTATTTTTTTAAGCTGGGAAAGTTACTTTGTCAGCTCAGTGAAACGCCAAATCCTGCTTTTCCTGCATCCTGGAGCAGGTGATGTTGTTTCAGTGTGCTCCAAGTTGGTTTTGCTGTAATAACAGGGCACAGGAGCTGCCCCCATTCCACCACTGCTCCCTTCTGCAACTTGCCCAGGTTCAGAGCAAAACTTCGGGTCAAACTTCCTGCATTTCTTTCCAGCCAACAAATCTTGACCCCAAGGAAAGAGAAGAACCACTTGTGCTAACACAGCCCTGGAGCTGGGGGCCAGTCCTTGCCTGGAGCTGGTCCCAGCCTAATCCTGCGCCTAAACTCAGGTAAAGCTGCTCTGTGAAATGATGAAAAAGTCGCTTTTTCCCCCTCATCCTGCAGTTTTCCTGACACCCCACAGAGCCCAGGCAACCAACAGAGAGCTGTGATCCCAATCCCAGCCCTCCACAGCCACTGGCACCTCTCTGTGGCCTCCAGACCCAGGAGAGAAACTGCCCCGAGCTTCTTTAGTCCCCCTGAAGTGATTCCATACCGAGTAGGAAATAAAGCTGATTTTTTTCCCTGCCCTGGCACACCAATAAAACAATAAATTGGTATCACTTCCAACAAGGTGCCGCTGCTGTAAAGTTAAAGATAGGGAAAGAAAATGAACTACTGGTTATGACAGCAGGGGAAGGGAGAAGAAATAAATAAAGCTGAGTGCGTGCAAGGGAGCAGATGGCTCATGTCCAGTGTGGCCCATCCTCTGTGGATTACTCCCCTGGAAAGGAAGTCCTTGCCACTTCAGAAAATAGCAATCTGTCTAAAAAATGCTGAGCTTAAAGAATTGATCATTCCTTAAGTTAAGGAGAAAAACCAACCCGAGCCAAACTGCATTTCTGCACCAGATATTGATCTGCAGCCGCTGAAAGTGAACCCCCTTACAGCAGTTACAGACCCATATTTGTACAGTTTATTATGCACATGCACACAAATCTCTGGGGCCGTGTCCTCAGCTGCTGAAAATTAGGTTCATTGATGTTGATGCTGATTTACATGAGGCGGGGATCTGGCCTCTCATCTAAAAAACGAAATCCTGAGTTTTACCAGTTTAAGCTCAGATCAGGCACGGGTGTAACCCTTAGTCATGGGTTAGGCGTCTCTTAAACCAGCCCTGGGTGCTCTTACACAGGGAAAAGATTCATTTTAAAATCAAAAAGAGCAGTTTTGTGGACAGATTATGGCATCTGAAAAATACGCTGGTGGAGTGAGGGGTTACAGCGTGAACCAAAGCACCAGGACCTGTGTGTGTTGAGGTTTTGGGTTCAGACAGGCTGTGCTGGGCTGAACCTCACAGAACCAGGACTGAGGGCTGATTTTGGGAACACAGAGTGGGATGGGCACAGCCTCAGCTCTTCCCTCCCACCTCAGAGCCCAAAGGAACACTCAGAGCTGGTTTAGGTTGTTCCCCACTGGGTCTCATGGAAGGAAAAGCTGTAGGAGGGGAGGTGCTGGTGGAAATCATGCTGAATTTTTGAATATTCCTCATCTGCACTGCTGATAAAACTGCCTCTCGCACTTTGCCCTCCCGAAACTGGAATTACAACTGGAGCAACACAAATTTGGTTCAAAAAAATACTGAGTGCTGAGAGTCCACCTCCAAACCAGGGAGCTTCAGGCAGACAGGAGGGGATTTTCTGCTGGGGAAGCAACCCATGAATCATTCAATAAAGCCTCCACGCGATAATGAATGGCCAGCCTTCTCTGGTGGTGATAAGATATTTTAACTGAAAACATCAGGCCATGTTTAAAAAATGATTACAAATTATTTTAACAGTGTATTTGCAGAGGGTTATAAAAACAGCTATAATATTTTTGTCTTGGATTCTAGAATTACCGGGGTGACAGCTAATGCAGTAATGATTTGTTTCAAATGCCAGTGTTTAAGCTGTATAAAGCTGATTTTATACATTTTTCCAGTAGGCCGCATTGTAGTTAATGAAATTAAACACACCAATCGCATTTGTCCCCAGGGGATGAGGAACTGAACACGCCACTGGTTTATTTTTTTATTAAAATAAATTGCAGCCAGCGAGATGGACTAATTGCCTACAGAATTGAAAAAGAAACATTCCACTGATATAATTAAGCCAATTTTCATGGACAAAAATAGTTATAGTGGATATAAAATAAGCAGAGCATTCAGGGCAGTTTGACTTCTCCCCACCCCTCTGTATTTTGCCCAGGACATTAACTATTAAACAAATATGGATGTCAAACGGGCTGACAGCGTTATCTGGTAATGATGGCTAAATTGATCCCAATAGCTGAGGCCAGGGCATTGTGTCTCAGGGAGAATTCCCAAGCCAAGAACAACAGAGCAGCAAAAAAAAAAAACCACCCCACAAAAAACCCACCACCTCCCAAACCGGACCTTAAAGCAAAACACCTGAAAGATGTAAAACTATCGAGGCAAAAATAAATCAGCACCTGGTTTCTCTTGGGCTGACACTTCACCCCCAGTGCCTGTGCAGCCCCTGCTTTGGGGAGGGCTGTGGTCCAGCCAGCCTCACTCTTGTCCCTAATATAATTACAGAGAGGGAATGGTGAAGAGAAGACAAAGTCTTTCCACGCCAGCTTGGCGCAGACCAAGATTTACCGTGATGGGAGCGTTATTCTGTGGCCTACTGGAAATAATTTGGCTGTCTCAGTCCATTTTCACCTGGCAAATGTCTCCCCAAGAGGAACAGTGGCCTCGTTTGCAGCACAAAAGTGGGTTCAGTGGTACAGAAAACCCCACCTTATTAACTATTTTTTGTAAATTGGGGTAATACACCTCTTTTAGGGCACATGATGAAAGTTGAGTCACTCTCTGAACAGAAGCTTTCCTTCCTCCCAGCATCCTGCACACCTCTGCACGGAGAAGCACTTAAATCCATGGAAAAGGAGTTCATTTTCCAAACCTGTCCACCAAGACATCCCTTGCTACATGGAAATTTCTTCCCAATTACCAAAAAAACCACCAAAACCCAAAGATAAAAAATCTCCTTATTCAGGGTAGGAGCATTGAGAAGCATGATGCACACTTAGTGCAGGGATGAAAGTCATATTTCATTTTTATGAGCAAAGAAGGTGCCATCACTCAGGGAAGGAAGAGGAGGAAGAAATCCTCCTCAGGACAGGGACACTCCGTTATGGATTTGGACGCTGCACAAGGCAAACCCAACTGCAATAAAAATGAAAATAAACAGCCGTGAGGAGGTAGCGCTGATGCATGAAAATCCATTAGGAAAATAAAAGAAATAATAAGGTCGTAGATCTTTTCCACTCCAACATCCCTGACCTGAAATTCCTCCAGAAAAAGAAAGAAAAGGAAAAGAAAAAAAAAATTTAAAAAACCAAACCAAAAGTGTGTATTTAAGATCAGAAGGCCCAGCAGGAATTTTGGAGGGGGATGCCACATCAACAGGCTGTTACCCAGAGTGGAACAAATGTGTTTGCACATCCCCTTCGGATGTGTCCATCCCCAGCTGCAGACAGACACTGTGGACATGCTTTTATTGATGTGCTGGGCTCTCACCCCCCCGGGACGAACGAGATCTTTTGGGAAACAGGCATGAGAAAATCATTACTCAGCCAAGATTTGGATGGTTCCCGTTAGCGTTCGGAGGCGCACAAGTTTGTCATTTAAATAACCTCTAACTGGGGGGAAAGAATAAACACATCCAGTAATGGGGGAGAGCCAGCAAGTTGTGGAAACAAAGCCTGAGCTTGTCCTGGCCCACGGAGGGCACAAACAATCCCGGGTGCCATCAGCCCTGTGCCACAGAAAAGGTCTGGGTTGGAAATGCAGGTTTTTCTTCCACTAAACCATTTCACACAGCAGAAGTTTTAATGCAACAAGGGGCGGGGGGAATAATGATAAACAGGGAGGATGTAAATGTTACAGTTAGAAGGGCAAAAGCAGCTCTGAAAAATGTGGATTCTCCTCCTGATCCTGTCACCAGGAGCGGGCAGGGATCCTGCACAAGTGACTGCACACACCTCCTCCCTTCGCCAGCCCTGCCGGAGGATAACAACTCATTCCCCACCATCCAGGTGGCTCCTGAGCCTCACCTCCTTCGTGTTTGCAAACTTCTCAGGCCTTTGTCTTTAAAGCACCGTATTAAATGGCACAGAGCTTTTATAAAACACATAAGCCGTAATAATCATAGCCATAATCACAATAATAACACTTCTCACTCAACAGGGCCTTTCCTTGCGAGAATCTCCGGCTGCTTTGCAAACACGAATGAGCGCAGCCGCGCCTGGAGAGGCGATTTCCCTGCGGCACGGGAGATTCCCGTGGCATTCCGTTCCCTTCAGGGATTGCAGCCCGCAGCCCGGCGGGCAGGTGGAACCCGAAGCAGCGGGGCCGGACAATTCCTGCAGAATTCCCCGCTCGTGGAACGCTCCCAGCCGCCCGAGGAGCCGGGGTATCATTCCAGCGAGCGGCAGCGATGAATTACAGCGCTGCCGTGGTGTGAAATCCAAGCTCCTGCCTCGCCTTTTGCCTGCGAGGGAGCGGGGATTGTGCGCGCTTCAGGTGCGCTGCGCTTCCTCCCGGCCGGCTCTTCCCAATCCTGCTCCTTTCGGGGCTCTCTGATCCCGCTAACGTGTGGCCGAACATCGGACAAAAAACCACTTCTGTGCTCTTCCCGACATCAGTGTCCTCCCCAGGTATTTTTAATAGCAGCCCTCAGGAAAATGTTGGGTTTATTTTTATCCCCCCAGCTCATTAAAGACCTCTTCTGCTCTCCCTGAACTCACACAGCAGTCCTAGCGCAAAGCCTAAAAATAAACCAGGTTTAGGTGTTCGAGGAAGTTTTTTAAAATACAGATTCAGTCCGATTTCTGCACAGAACATTCTGGTTCGTGACCATACGGTAGCTGTGATTTTATTGCGTGTTGTAAGACCTTTGTATGTGCGCTGCCAGCCCGACAGACAAACTGCACAGACACGTCTCGCACCGGCACGGAGGTCTTACAAGAAAGGGGAATTCATTGAAATCGGGAATTCGGCTCAAATTGGGCTAACGAGCCTTTCTCTGACGCACTTTATAAACTTACATTTCTATGCAGACACGCCAGTGCCCCGTGATGCGAACACACGTGGACGGACATCACACGCGCCTCATCCGAGCTGCTCGGACACCCACGAGCACTGCCCGGAGCCAGGGCCAGACCCCAGCCCCCGATCCCCGCGTCTCCTGCAGCACTTTGGCACCTCGGACCTGCTGCTCTGCGGGTGAGAGCAGCCAGTGCCCCTCGCCAAAGCCCCGGCTCGGTGCCCCCCGTTTGCCAAGTTCCTGCCCAGGCCAAGGAGAGGACGTGCCCTGCAGTTGTTCCCTCTGTGCTTTTTCCCAAATAACCACGCGGGACGAGTGGGGGAACTAATACATTATATTTGTAGATTTGGGGGGAAAATTAAAAAAAAAAATAAGAGTAAAGTGGTCTCAAATCCTTGGCGATTTTTGTTGAAGCGCTAATTACGCATCAACCTAATTAGCAGATCAACCTCCCCCCCCTTTCCCTGCCCAGCATCCCTAATTGCCTAATTGAACAGATCCGGGGCAGGACAGGGGGGACCCAGCCACGGCGGGGACCCGGCGGCGGCGGCGGCCCCGCACCTCCGCGGGGCTCCGCACCCGCGGCCACCGCTCGGGACAGCTTTGGGGACAGGGCAGGGGACCGGGCCGGGCACAGCGCGGCCGCTCGCTGCCTCCCTCCGCTCCGCGGTGTCCGCCCTCGGGGCCCGGGGCTCTGCGTAGGGACAGGGCAAAGGAAGAGCTTTGGAGATGGGAAAAAAATCTAAACGCCCGAAAGCGCCATAAATTTTCCTCCTCCGTGCGTTGCAGCTTTGGAAGAGTCCGTGGGAGCACAAACGGAGCCACGCGCCGGGAAGTGGCGCTTGGGCTCCAGCTCCGCGTTCCCTCCTCTCCCTCTCCCTTTTCCCTTCACTGTCTCCTCAGCCTTAATTAAAATAAAATTAATAAAATATCAGTAAACGGGAAGCCTGTTCTCTCCTCGAAGGCGAAGCCTGAAACCGAGGAACCGGTGCCGGGCACGGCAGGGCTGGATTCACAACCATTTTCCTGCCAATCCAGCCTGCCCGGAGGATGCACCAGCGCTGCCCGAAAACTCCGGCCCCAAAGTGTGCCTCGGTCCTGTTACTAACAGTAAAAAACAAACGGGGCTGCAGAAATATCAGGCACCATTTGCCAGCACGAGCATTTATTTAAGAGCTTGCGATCCTGCCCAGCCGTGTGTAGCTTGGTGTTGTGTCTGTACTCTGCAATTCAGGGATTTCGAAAGGAAACGAATTCGCTTTAAGCGTGCAGCGCCCAACTCGTGTGTTACTCGCCTCCCCTGCACCCTCTCTCTGCCAGCAGCAGCGAGACCCCCGGCTGCTGCAGAACCTTCTCCCCACTCACAGAGATTTTGTTTTCTCTCGGAAGGACGAGGCCCTTGGAGCCGGGGACACGGCATGGCCTTCTACCTGCCCGTGCCGCTGATCCCCTCCGGGGTTGCGGGTGGCCGAGCCCCCGGAGCCGCGGGGCACAGCCCGGCCCTGCGGGGGACGCGGGGACAGCGCCCACCTGGGCGCCGGCACCCCCGGGGCTGCTGCGCCTCCCCGCACCCTGAGCGAGCCTCGTCTTTTGATTTACAGCCATTTCTAAAGGCTCCCAGCCCGGCCGGGAGCCACAAAGCGAGCGAGAGCCATTCCCGGCTCCGGTTCAGCTCCGCTGCCCCCGGTACCTGCCGCTCTGCCGGTGTGAGTGGGACTGAAATCGCCGAGAATTCCGCTCCCACCCCAGCGCACACGCCTTCGCCCCCTTTCCCAGGCAGGTAATAGAGTCGAATTCCCAGCGGAGCCTCACATCTGCTTAAAATATTGTCCAATGAAATGAAATTCTCCAGCAGAGCGTGTTTTTAAAGCCCCGCGTGCCGCTGCCTCGCACGGCTCGGCGGCCGCGCACCGGGGCCGTGCGGGCTTCCCCAGCACCCGCGGCCGCTCCCGGGGCTGGAGCACCCAGGAAAGAGAGCTGGGAAGGGACCTGCGGGGTCCCGTGCCGTGACAGAAGTTGTCGCTACCTTGCCGAGGAAAATACAGCGAGATCCCACACTCGTGTCCGTGTTTAATCTGTTTGGCAAATAAATACTCCTGGGATATTGAAACCTTAGCTGTGGACTACTGTTTTGAACTGTGATCCCTAAAAAATCCTCGGCTGAAACCCCATAAACCGTTGGGCCTTGTATTGTATTAAACACCTGATTTTAATCAGGGCTCAGCCTCCGAGCAGGCGCTTCCAGGCGTGTTCGTGGCCGCTCCGCGGCCGCAGCTCCGGCCGCCGGCAAGGGCTCGCTCCCGGCCGCCGAGCTCCCAGCTCTTCCCCGAGCTCTTGAGATATCCAGGCACCGAAAACCTTTTAGCTCTTAAGCTGCAGGAGCTGGCTGAGAGCTCGCGGGGGAGCGTGGAGGGTCCCACTCGCGCTCAAACGCGGCCGGATCCGCATCGCACCCACCGGGGACACATCCGTAAAAACCCGCACTGAACCCGCCGGGGCACATCTGCGACAATCCCGGGCCCTTTTCAAGATGTAAAAATAAAAGAGAAGAAGAGGCGAGGGAACTAAAAAAAAAAGAAAGAAAGGAAAAAAAAGGAAAATAAAAGTAAAAGTGAAATATTCCGACTTGTTTAACCATTGAACTTCGCTTTTCCAGCCAAGAGAGCTCTGAAAATCATTCCTCACTTCAACAATCTAAATAAGTGACGACTTTTTAAAAAGTTGTTATTTGAACGGGAGCGCTTAAAACTAGTATTTATTGAAAAAAAAATAAAATAAAGTAAAATAAAATCCCTGGATTAATTCAAAGAACTTCCCGAATAACGCCCCAGCGATGGGGTGACAATGTTGACCACGCAAAGAGTGACCCATCCCGCCCTGAGCAGCGCTCCGCAGAGCCGAGGGAGGTGTTCGGGGGACACACGGACACGCTTTGGGGACAGGGGGACCTTCCTGGAGCGCGATGGAAAATGTCGCGACACCAAGGTAAACCGCGGGGCCTGCGGCTGCTGCGTGGCGGCCGCGAAACAGGAACGGCGGCCGGAGCTCGGGGCCGGCCACAAACCCGGCGACAAAGCGACTTTGTGAGGAAAACTGGCCCCAGGAGCCGCGCTGGGTTCGGAGAAGGGTCCCCCCTGGAACGGGGCTCATCCCGGGGGGCGGCACCAGCCCTGCCCGCTGACCTTGGCGGCGTGGAAAGGCTCCGGAATGACGAACTTGAAATGACAAAATCAACCTCGGAGCCCACGTGTGGGAGCGCTGCGGCGCCCGTGACCTCTCGGCAGGCGCGGGGAGAAGCTGAACCCCGAAGGGGTTTGCAGGGGGGCTGCCCCACATCACCTGGGGGGATCCCCTCACCTGGGGGGGATCCCCCCCGCCCTACGCCCGGCTCTGAGCGGCCCCAGGTCTGCCGGGGGGCTCCCGTGGAAACCCAGGCGAGGGAACCGGACCGGGCGCCGCTGCTCGCCCCAGCCTCCTCCGAGCGCTACGAGCAGAGTTTCCAGCGGGGCACAGACCGCGCTGGAACTTCTGCAGCTCCAGAGATTTCGCACAGAGGCAGGGCGAAACAGAAACTAAGTAATGGTAGTAGTAGTAGTAGTAATAATAATAATAATAGTAATAATAATAATAGTAATAGTAATAATAATGATAATAATAGTAAAAGGACAGACAGGCTGCCCGGCCTCCGGGATCCTGCGCTGCCACCGGAACCTAACAGGGAATCACCGAGGAACCATCCCGAGCCCGGGATTCTGCGGGAGCCGGGGCAGAGAGAACCCGCTCTTCCCTACAAAAGCCACACTCTCCTCCTAGGAAAATCCAGTCTAAAAACCACTCGAGAGAAGGAACGAACGGGAGAGGGTCCGCTGGAAGACGGAGGGAAAAAGCTGCGCGAGACTTACGAGCTGCAATTCCACCCCCAAGTAAATTTTAAAAAATTAAAAATTAAAGACACTCCCCCACACTCCCCTCCCCCAGACCTTCTTAACCCCCAGCTGGGACACCCGAGCTGCCTTCAGGATCTTCCCTCTGGACCTGCGACTCCAAAGCCCCTCACTGAGAGCGGATCCATTTTTGCTACAAATTCTCTTCCTTCCCTCTCCTCGATAATTGTTCCCGAGACCAGAAGGGTTTCTCCCACTCCCCCCCCCCCCCCCCGCCGTCTCTGCCTGTCTCTCTCCCCCCTCTCTCCAGCGCTCCGTCTCTCGGCTCCCGCCGGCAGATGCCAAACGCAGACCTCTAGCGCCCACTATTTCAGGACCCGGGAATATTATTTCACAAGACTTGGAACGACTCAATAAAAAAAAAAAAAAAAAAAAAAAAAGTTGCTCGCTATCCCCTTTCGTCAACTTCCAGCTAACTTTCGCTTTTCTCCCCCGGCCCCGCCCCGCCCGCCCGCCGCGCCCGCTGTAGCGCGGAGCGGCGCGGGGCAGCGCGGAGCGGCGCGGGGCAGCGCGGGGGGACCCGCGCCCAGG
>WAAE01013760.1:290857-317405 GCA_013400495.1 Nicator chloris
CGGGCGGGCGGCGGGGCTGCGGCCGCCGCGGGGAGGGCGAGAGGGGCTCAGCCCCGCGCAGCCCCCGGCCCGGCTCCGTGCCCCCGGCCCCGCCGCCGGTACGCGGAAGAAGGGAGAGAAGGGACCTACTTTTGGGCAGTTTTCTCGCCCTCGCCTTGGATCTCATCGTGTCGGCGTGTGGATTCCTCTCCTCCTCCTTGAGCCCAGAAGCAGCTACACACTATCTTCATCTCCCCAGCATTGTCAGTTTGGACACCTTCGCACATGCGCACAGAGCATTCAATCTGACACCCTCACCAGGGCCAAAAAAACTTTCCAATGTATTCATCATCATCGGGCTGGTTCGGTTTCTTTTTTTTTTTTTTCCTTTTTTTTTTTTTCCTTTTTTTTTTTTTTTTTTTGTCCTATCCTCTTCCTCAGACCACTTATCTCTGCCCCCTCCTCTCTGCCGGCACCATCACAGCCTTCCCCTGATCTGCCCCTTTAAGAAAAATCAGCCCTCTCCGCTCCTAACCCTCCGCACACTGACCTTACACACTGGACAATATTTAAGGATCAAGGTGCCATCCTATAAAGAGGTGATTATTATTATATTATTATTATTGTTACTACTGAATAGCAATGCTGTAGAGAAAGTTTGTTAGCAGTTGTCATCTTGTAAACGTTCCTAGTTTGGACATGCTTTTGTTTTTAATCTGAAAAATGTTTATTTACGTAACTTTTCAACCAGTGTCTGTCTTTATTTTCTTCTTTTTTTTTTTTACCTTTTTTTTTTTTTTTGCCTTCCTCTCCCCCTTCGGCTCAGGTTGAGGCGGGGGGGGTTGCCTAACTTTAAAAATAATAACTTTTACAATAACAGAACTTGCGCTGTTGTGTTTTGTCGGTATTTCTCGTGTTTCTACCAGAATTTTTCCAGCGTTGGGCAGCTTCGCTCCTCGTCCCCGGCTGGGGTTTGTCGGTGTTTAGCGGGGGTTTTACCCTCGGTTTGTGGCGGCAGCCCCGCCGGGAGGGCCCCGGGCCCCGCCGGGAGGGGTCGGGGAGGGAGGGCGGCCGCTCTGCTCTGCCTTTCAGGTGGAAGGCAGCGCGCTGGGGCAGCGCTCCCCAGGGACCGGGGAAGCCGCCAGACACCCGAGGAAAGGGGGGAGAGGAAGGACAGACACCCCCGGAGCGCCGGGGAACCCCCCAGGACCCGGCCGGCCCCCCCGAGCGGAGGTAGCGAGCGCTGGGGCAGAGCAGCTTTGAAGAGGGGAGCGAAGTGTAAATAGCCGGTGATTGATGTGCTGGCTTTGACTGCGGAGAAAGCACTATTTTAATTCAAGTGGCCAGGTCAGATGGTCACGGAAGAAGGTTGAAAGGTAGGATTTAATGAGATTAATATGGAGAGAGGGAGAAACGCGCGTCGTCTCAAACATTCCATAAAATACTGGGGTGAGGGCAGCGCGGCGCTCCGCGCTGGAGGTGCGGACCCATCCCGGGGAGCCCTCGCACCGAAGGGCACCGCAAAAAAACAAAGCAAAACTTGTGTGGGTGCGTCAGGTCCCTGCTGGAAGCCATTCCGCCAGCTGCACTCCTGCCCTGCAGGTGGAACCGGGGAGGGGGGGAATATTCCTGCTAATTACCGGTTTTCCCCTCCTCAATAAACTCCTTAATTGCAAATGGGAGCAGAGGCCTTTCAGATGCTACCGAGGAGCCGGCGTTCGAGGGAAGGGTGGGGGAGCAGGAGGCCAAATAAAATAAATCCGTTTGAAGGGAACTCGGAGCCACGTGTCGCCTAAAATGCCGAAGCGGTGCCTGTGAATTCCTGCCTCGAGGACGCCGTTCCACGGCGCGCCGGGCACCCCGAGGTTGGAAAAACAAGCTCTTCCCAGCCTCACCGGTGAAACAGGAGCTCGAGTGTTTCCAACTCATTGAAATATTTCTTCCAGCCATCCTGGACGCTCGCTGTCCCCGCGTCCCCCACCGAGCTGCTCCCGGGACGGGCGGGTTTCAGTTTGAAAACGTCGTCCCGGGTTATTTCTCGCTGTTAGTGCAGCGGTCTTCTGGAAGAAGACCGGCTAGAGCCGGGAAACACGCGGCTGGCGAGGCGAGGATGCCCCGGTCGCCACTTCCCCGTTTCCGAGCCGGGGAACGAAGGTCACGGAGGGCTCGGAGCACCGGGCGGGCACGGCGGCCGTGCCCCCCCGCAGCCCGAGCCCCGCACAACCCCGGCTTTTGTTTTCTTGCCAAAACCCCCTGCATCTCCATCATCCAGACTCCCCCAGGAATCAGCTCCTGCGGGAAGCAGCCACGCTCCAGCCGAGCCGCTCGGGGATATTTGGGGAGAGGCAAAACGCTTTCGGGGGTGCGCGGCTGGGGTTGATGTGGGGGGACCATGGCTTAGGTGATGCTTCTGCAAACGAAGCCAGCGAGAAGCGATCGAAAGCCGCCGTGCTGGGGCTGCCCGGGCTGTCCCCGGCATCCGGGTGTGCCTGCGCCGCTTCCCCGGCTCCGGCCGCGTTCCTGCCGGGCCGAGGCGGCGGCGGCCGGGCTGGAGCGGGGCTCCCGCAGCCGCCGGCGGGCACGGAGCGGGGCGGCAAGGCCGGCCTGCCGCGCTTCGCCGGCCCGGGAAAGGGGGAAAAAGAGGAGGAAAAAACCACTGAAATAAAAGAAAGGATGAAAAGAATGTGGGGGAAAAAATATGTATAAAAAGAAAGGAACGAATTTGGAAGGGCCGGTGCAGGGGTGTGCTGGCCGCGGGCTGCGGTGCGTGTGGGGAAGGACACGCTGCCATCCCCGACACGAGTGGGATCCCTTCCCGCAGCGGGCACGGGCGGGCGGTTTCGGTTCCACCCCCGGGAATGGACCCCGTTTCCCCAGCTCGCTTTAAGCCCAAACATCTCGGGGTGCGGCGGGGCTGGTGGCGAGAGCGAGGGCCCGGGCGCTCCGCGGACAGCGGGGACACGCTCCTGCTCCCACCGAGACTTGTCCCTGGCTCCACGGGTGCCGCGCTGCATCCCGGCTCTGAGCCCCCCGTGGAAGGAGAGGGGTCCTGGGGCTCAGCAGAGCCCCGGAGCGAGGTGTGCGGCCGGGCAGGGAGAGCCTCGCAGCCTCCCCGGAATTCCCGAAGCCCCCCCGTGTCCCGCCGGGCCAGCATCCCGCGGCGGCCACCGGCTTTTCCAGCCTGCACCTGTTTGAGTGCGTGTCGCTTCCACGGGGAACGGCAAATTAATGACCGTGGAGGAATGGTGAAGCGCCAGGAAGTTTCTCGGCCTGCCGGGTCAAGCCGGGTGGCTGCCAAGGAGCCGGCGCAGGGAGCCGGGGCCCTGCCCGGCCTGGAGCCGATCCGTGCTCCGCCACTTCCCCAGGAACTCTGCCCACGGCCAGCCTGGGGCACCCCGGGGATGGCTGAAGGGAAAAACCACTCCACCGGAGGCGGCCGATTTTCCACTGAGACTTAATAACCGTCTCCTGCAGGGAAAGAAGCAGCCGAGTCCCTCTGCACCGCACGCGTGCCAGGGGACAGGGACCCGCGGGGCTGCACGGCCGGGCCGAGGGGCGTCTGGGCGCTCTGGGGGCATCGGGAAGCGGGCGGTGCCGAAATGAGCCTGGTCGGGGTTGATCCCCTCCGCCCTCGCCCCTCTTTGCGCCTCCAGCCTCGCCCCGCTAATAGAGATTTCAGCGCGCAGCCCCCGCGGCGTGGGGGGGTCCCCGCAGCTCTGGGGAGGGGGGCTGGAGTGGCAGGAATTTACGGGTGGGTTCCTTGGCATCTCCAGCACAAGCCATGCGTTCCCAGGTATTTTACAAGGCGGGCTTGGAAAACACGCTCCAGGTGAAGCGCTGCGTGGGACCCGCCCGGCTCCGCTCCCCGCCTGGCCCTCCCGGGAGCCCCGGGCTCGGGTGGGCACCCACGGGGGCAGGGGAGAGGGGAAAGGAGCTTGGCGAGCTGTTTTACACAAGTATTTCCAAGCAGTAAAGAAGATTAAAATGGTTGAGCCTGTCCAGCTTGTCCGGGCGCTGCCGCACGCCCCGAGTAACCCCTTCGCGAGGATTTTCGCATCAATCACTCCTTGTTTCTGCGCACGGTTGCGGCGGGATTAAACCGGGAATTAATATTTTAAACTACGCAAGAGCCCGGTGGCACAGGACGGGGCTGAGCTCCGCGAGGTCGCAGATCAGGCGCTGAGAATGTCACACGCTTCCCTGGGGATTTTCCCTCCTAATCTGCCGCTAATTAGGGGCGGGAGCGCACCCACGGAGTGATGAGGAGCACCCACGCCATGGAGCGGCGCGCCTCGCATCCCCCGCTGCCAAGGAATTCCGACACCTCTGGGACGCGCTCCCTGCGAGGCCCCTGCGAGGAGCCGGCGCAAGGGGGCGGTTAAGGACAGCTGGGAGCCCCGGGCCACCCCCGGGGCTGCGGGGACAACGGGGGGCCCGGGGGGAACCCCCACCGAGCATCCTTCGCCGCGGGCAGGCGGCGGGGACAGTTGGCGTTGCCAGCAGCGGCTCTGCTGGCGGCCGGGGAGAGGAGAAAAACGTAAAAATAACAAAAATGTAGCTCTCCAAAGGTGGCTGCGGCCCCCCTGCACGCTGTAAGGAGGTGGCGAGACGCCGGCCGGGGTCCTCCCCCTGGTGCCGGTGCCACCCGGAGCCGCTCGGGGTGGCTCAGCACGCAGGTAGAGGGTGATGGAGCTCAGCGCGGGTGTCACGTCCTCCAGCCGCCAGACCCTTTCCTGAAGTGACCTATTTACACTCTCATTGGTTTAAATTAATTTTTTTTTTTTACCCGAAAACCTTTGAGAAGCGCCGGAACAAGCACCAGTGAGAAAGGCAGAAATGGCTGCATTTTGTACAGGGGAAAAAAAAATAAATTAAGTCACTCTTGCTGGTCCACTTAGCGATGGAATACAGGGGGAAGATTAATACCACTGCATAACCTGTGCCTGCATTCACTGTCCTGCACCTCTTCCCTGATATTCCAGCTGCACTGAAACCCTTCTGTGCATCAAAATGAGGTGATCAGTCTATTTTTTTTTTCTTATTTCTGGAAGAAAACACTGGCTCCTCTGGCCATGAAAAAATACCGTGTAAATTGCCATTTCAGATTTTTCAAAAAACATGTTCAGCTCCAAGAATTCCTCTGAATTCGTTACACTCCACCGCGCGAGGCTGCGCCTTGCTGGTCCCGGCGAAGGTAAAAATTCACGTCCTAAAATGAGAAGTCGTAAAAAAAAAAAAAAATTAAAAAAAAAAAGGAAAAGAAAAAGAAAAGCACCATTTACATTTGAATATCTAACTTGAACATGATTATAATTACAATCGTCAGACATCGAGCAGTGTTGTCTCCCACGAACAGACAGTTTCAGGGATGTAAACACAGCAGTTTTAATCGTGACGGTCTCTGGGAATGAAGGGGAATTAGGGAGTTATAGCAATTTTTTTAGACGTTTGATCAAAATATTTTTGCCCGGAGATTGCTTGCCAAATGAAAGCAAAATGGAAACGATGGGCGCTGTAATCCAGCAGAGTTTTGTCATGGAAAGAGCCACAGCCCCGGGTCTCTCAGGGCTCTGGTTTCTCCTTTCCCCGGGGCTTTTGGGGAGGGTCTCTCCTGCGGGAAGCGGCCCTGGGAAACAGGTATGGGTGAGGCAGTTTTCGATCGAGCGTTTTCCAGCCGGAATGCCGAGTTCTGAAGGCGTACAACGATCCTCGTCGCCTTTTCCCTCGGAATTAACAGAACTCCCGCCGACCCAAAGCTCGCAGGGAGACGCAGGGGCCGGCGGGGCCGGGGCTCCTTCCCCCTCCCGCAGCTCCGCTTCTGGGCTTCCCTCGGCCGGGGGTCCCCCCGCTCCTCCCCGGCAGCCCCGAGCCGGGCCCGCAACCCCGCACGGGCTCCGGCCAGGCAGGGATTGGCTTCAGTTTAATGCTGTGGGGGTGGCGAGGGCTGAACCCCAAAGCGCCGTGTGCTGCCCTGCCGGAATTGGGAGCTTTCCGCGCTCTGGGGGTGATTCCCTTCCCCTGGGGCTCCCCGAGCCCCGATGGGGACCCCGATGGAGCCCTCGGGGGGTGTCCCCTCACTGCCCCCTCCTTCCGCTGGCCCTGGGTGTGCGGGACAGGGCTCAGTCCCCAAAGAGCAGCCCAAGTCCCCAAGGGGACACCCAAGGAGGCCTCCGCTACCCCCGGAGCCCCCGAGGGTTCCGCGCCTGCTTTACTTGCGCTCCCCCCGCTAAGGACGGCTGCGGCGGGGCTGGCTGGATAATTATTAGCTATTAATTGAGTTCAAGACCTTTTGTGGCGGTGGGAAATGAGGAGCCCGAGCAGCGCTCCCGAGGAGGGGCTGCGCGCAGCCAAGAGCCGCGGACGCGCCGTCCAGGCCCGACACAGAGTCCCGGGGTGGGGGGAAAGGGGCGACAAAAATTCATGAGGTGAAAATTATAGAAACTTCAGAGCGAGGGATTTATTTCCGAGGCACCTTTGGGAACTGAGCGGGGAGCGGGGGGAGAGGGGCGATGCCCGACGGGGCGGGCCGGGGTCCCCGGGCAAGGTGAGGAGCGGGGCCCGGCCTCCCCCCGGACCCCCAGCGAGCAGCGGGGCTGCTCCTGCCGATCCCGCTTCCTTATCTTTGCACGCTTCCACCTTCCAATTAAACTTCCCCAAATTGCCAAAAGGCTGATTTGCATGCAAGGGACCCCGCTCAAAGATGCTAACTTATTGTCTCCTCCCAGAACTTAACATTTCTCTCTTCAGTTCCCACTTGAAAGAAGTTTTAGAACAGTATTCAAAGACTGTCCAAACGAACAAAACCTTCCCCTTCGCTCGGGAGAGAAATCCGGTGTATTCAATACGAGGGCATATTCTCAGAAGTTTGCAGATTTGGGTTTAAAGGCGGTATTGTTCGTGCCTTTTTCCTGAAACTTCTTTATTTTTTTTTTCTCCCTCAGACCACGGCTCACACGCCTGCAAAGGATTATTAAAATAAAACATCATAGAGCATTTTTTCCTTTTTTTTTTTCTTTTTTTCTTCTTCACTGTTTAGAATTACTTTTCTGGAGGAGCTTTCCAAGCATCCCGTCATAATTAAGAACACTTTTTTTTTCTTTTCCCCCCTAACAAACAGGAAAAGTAAAGACTCAAACCCTTCTCCGAATGCTCCTTTTTTTCTTTAAACACAAACAGCGTTCTAAAATCGGAAACATTTATCCGTTTCCAGAACACCTGAAAACATTCTCGGGGCTCGACAGACGCTGTTCTTCTACAGCTGAACAAATTAACGCGGCGAGATTTTGATACCAGAAGCGTCTGTGAGAGCATAAAATAAACGCAAACCCTAAATTCTTACTGGGTTTGGAAAAAAAACCCAAACAACCTGTTTACAAGGCGCCGGCATCTCCGCGTTCAAACACCCCCATACACGGGCAGAGTTTTCTTTTTAGGATTAAAAGATGATGATCCAATGGGCTGAGGATGTAAAACTCCTCTGGGGAATGCGATAAACTGCAAAAAGCCAGTGGCAACTCATTCCTGATTAACTCCTTTTTATAAAGGGGCGGAATGGAAGCGAACAGGGACCCGACGGGACACGAACATATTTTATTCATTTAATACAAAGCAGCTCCTAAAGAAAAAAAAAAATCTTTAAAAAGGCAGTTCAGAGCATAACTCACGGGCCGGGGGGGAAGGCAAAAAGCTGATGGGGTGTGAGGTGATGTCGCCGTCATCCCTCGCTCCCGAGGGAGCGGGGAAGGCAGCGGGAGGGACGCGCTCCCCAGGCTGCCCGGGCGGGGGGACCCCCGGCCCCCCGGGACCCCCGGTCCGCCCCACGGGGGGACAGCCCCGATGATGGGGACCCCCCTCGAACCCCCCGGCAGGACCTCGGCTCTCCCCGCTGACCTGAAAGGCGGAATCAATGAAATCGTGTAAGCGCAGAGAGCACAAAGAGCTCCTGTGCTCGGCTCTGCAGATCATAACCAGAGATGGGAAAGTATTTACGGGACTCTCGGAGTGACTGGTCCATCACTACCGAAAAAATAATATTTTTAACCGCAGGGAACCAAGAGTTCATGTAGATTTACAAACGAGGGCTTGCTGGAGAAAGTAACTGTAAGAACATGTGTTAAAAAACGCAGCAGAAAGAATTCCATCGATTTCCATGAGAGGTGGACCGCATCCAGGAAGAATGAGTCAACTTCATTCCTCGGGCAGAGCTCGCCAAGCTGAGGAGAATTACAGCAGGCATGCCTTCGGATCACCTCGCGTCCCCCCTCCTGGTGTACTGCTGTCCCTCTAATCACCTCCTAAATGTGCTTATGGCTTAGAACGAGGTGGGAATTCTTTTAAAAACGGCTTTTAATCCCCGGGAAATAATGTTTTGGGGAATGTGTTGTCCCCCCGGTGTTACATCTGCTGCAGGTAACTGCTGAGCCGAAAAGCCTCTCACACACAGGACAACACCATCCGAGGCAGGACAGGGCAGCTCAGAGCTCAAGGAAGGTGAAAGACAAAATTTGCACATCACGGGGATCCGTTCCTCTCTTCTGGCTGCTAAACCCCGTTTCTCCTTTCCCCACAATTTCAGTGCCGAACCGTGCAAGGTTTTGGTTTCGTCGGCACGGAGGAGGTGAAAACTCTTGAAGCCACTGCAATGTTTCCTCCCCAGGGCAGGGGGACTCTGCTCAACCCCCCAGGAACGAGCAGAAAGTTGAATTGAGAGATCAACCCTTCTCCACTCACAAATGCACATTTATTGTGGTTTTTTTTTTTAACAGGTGGAAGAACAAACTACTCGCTCCTTTCAGAGATTTGGGTTGAAACAGCGATGGGCAAACTGTCAGAGCTCTGCTCATTGCAGTCAGACACCCCAAGCTTCACACAGACCCTCCCATGCTTCATCAACACAAAAACAGCGCACCAAACATCTAGCCGGGACCTCATCAGGCTTCTCCACCTTGCTGGTGGCTTTTTAGCCCAGGAATTGGCCAAGTGAGAGCTTGTGGCAGCCCCACGGGGTCGCCAGGATTTCCTTGTGAGGCGCAGCCCGTGATAAGCTCATCAGTGAATAGTTAAAGACCCAGCCCCAGAAGTGTGGCCAGAAGATGAAATGCAAATATATACAAAATAGCCAATGGTTCCTGGGGGTATAAATGCCTGCCTACCTCGTGAGTGCTATTTTCCAGCCAGCTTTCCAAGCAGAGCAGCCCTTGCACTCCTGTATCTACAATTGTGCCATTTATAAGGCAGGAGCCCACCTCGCCCAGGCTCTGGTTCCTGCAGTGACTCATGTTCCACTGGGTTATTCCTGGGAAGATTCATGCTAAAACAGAGGAAAGAGCAGAATTTTGGGGGAAGGAATGGCCCAGGTGGGAAAGCACCAGACAATCTCATTGTTCCTTGTCAAAAACCCTGAAAGTGCCTGTGTGAGAGAAAGGCTTTCACAGTTGGCATTAAAATAAAATATTCCACTGACACCTGGGTCAAGCAAAAGTCTGGATGAATAATTCTGGCTCGGGTTGTGGATGCTCCATCCCTGGAAGTGTCCAAGGCCAGGTTGGATGGAGCTCTGAGCAATCTGGGATAGTGGAAGGTGCCCCTGCTCTGCTCATGGAATGGGATCAGCTTTGAGGTCCCTTCCAACCCAAACCAGTCTGGGATTCCATGCTGCTAGAAGGAAATAAATATAATTTCCTTAATATTATTTATTTTCTGAACAAAGGGTGGAGTGATTCATAAAACAGCAGCACAGCAAGCTGCAAACTCAAAGCCGATTTGATAGGAAGGGACATCTTGTTTTATCAGGCCTTCCCCTTAAAATCCTGTTGCATTCATTTACTGTGCCCAAGTTGCCCACTCTGCTGCTGGAAAAGCGACTTCCAGACTCCCTGGCGAAAGAATACAGGAGTAAAACCTGTTACAGGTGTGAGCAGGTGGCTTTTCTCCTCCCTGCAGTAACAAAGCTGTGCAGGATGCTCGGGCAGAGCTCCTGCTTGGAGAACAAACCCCCCTCGAAGAGCAGAGAGGGCCCAGGCAGGCACATCCCACCCACACAAAGCCAGCAGTCCTGACAGACACCCTCACACCTCCTCATGTTCTCCTTTTGGACCCTTCCAGTGCCCTGCCACACATCAGGAGCTGCTTCACTGCCACTCAGCTGTGGGTTTGTTCCCTTGGTGTGGGTGAGACGGGGAAGTGGTTTCATTTCTCTGAATGACAAAGTGAAATAGAGTGAACTGAGGAGCTCTGTGGAAAATAATGGGGTGAGATCATCCATACAATGACTTAAATACTCTCAGGGAGCTTCTGTGTCTGACCTGGAGCCACTGTGGCAGTGACACCCTCACCACAGGGGCTGTCACTGCTGGGGCTGGAGCCCTGTCACAGGGGTGGCTTCAGACACCCAGCACGCTCCCCACACGCCCCATTTCCACCAGGTTTCCTCCCCAGGATCCCTCATTCCATAAAGCCACGGGTTCCTCACTAAATGGCTCAAAGAAGAGCAGCACTCAGCACCTGCCCACTCACAGGACCCAGCCTGGTTTGGGTTGGAAGGGACCTGAAATCCCAACTGGTCCCAGCCCTGCCATGGGCAGGGACACCTTCCACTGTCCCAGGTTCCTCCAAACCCTGTCCAGCCTGGCCTTGGGCACTTCCAGGAGCTTGGGGGTGTTCTAAGGGACAGCACTGCTTCAGATGGGGAACATACTTTCTATAGAATTATTACAGAAAACTTTTTAACTCCTCTCTCAAGCCACCCAGAAGGTGACTCAGGGACAGATCACAGAGACACTGGACGTTTGGAAGGGAAGTTGAGTCATGATCAGGGATTTTGTCACAAAGCTCAGCAGAGGGAAACCATCCAGGCAGGGAAACATTTGATTCTGAAGTCTGCCAGCCACCAAATATGGGCTGGCAGAGCACAACAAGGGTTAAAGAATGACTGGGAAACGGTAAAATGGAAAAATTGCAAAATTTCACCAAGGGAAGAAGCTGCCATTGTCCCCAATTTCTTTTTTAAACAGTTTAGAGTTGCAGCTCTTTTTGAGCTGACACTGAGCTCTGTGAAAGCCCTGCCAGCAAAGCAGGTCAGAATTCTGCTCAATGACCACCTCATCCCTTAATTTTTTACAGATGGACCTGGGCATCACCACCCACCTTCACCAGGAAAGGGAAAACCATCACTTTAAAGAAAGACACCCCAAATCCTGCGTTTTACTATGAATAAATAGAAATCAAGATGTGTTGGCAGCGTTGTCATTCACCAAACAAACCAACTGAACATTTCCCCCTCCCATTAAACACAAACTGATATGAAACTGTTCATTTTATCACTCAGGTTGTTGGCAAGGCCACAATTCTGACCATTTCTCCATTTAGCCATTTTTTTTCATTGCTCCTACAAGCAGACATTCCACAAGGGAATTCTGGATGCTTCTATATTAATAAAACTCCCAAATTTATCACCCATCTGGTACAGACCTCTGGGAAATACAGCCTTAGGTATATAAACTGTCCCAAAGTCACAGAAGTAAGAGATGACCTATTAAAGAATAACCAAAACCCAGCTCATGTCACCCAAGAACAGAATCACATCTCACAAAATTATTCAGTGAGTAAACCCAGTATTTGTTTGTCATTCATTCAAGTGGCTGCATTTTAGCAAGGAAAAAAAAAATCTCAATAGAAGAATTTTTATTCTGGTAGGATGAGAAAAATTCTAAACATGTTTTTATGGGAGAAACAGAGATAGAGCACTGGCTTGAGCACTGAAAATCTCTCATGCCCTGATCTATAAATAAAACTGGTTGGGCTTTTCTTTTGTACTAAATTTAAAGGAAAGTCTTTTCCACGGAGAGTTTTCTTGAAAGCAAACTCTGCCCCAGAAGGACTTTAACGCTGGTGTTTCCAACAAGCAGCATGAATGAATTAAACAATAAATGCAGGCAGAGAGCAGCTGTGTGTTTCCTTAACAGAAGCAGATGAATGTGCAGCTCAAACACGGCTGGCTTCTCCAGAAAGGACAATTCCTGGTGGTTTGCAACCAGTTTTCCTCCACCCTGTTCTCCAGGACCTTGGCTCGGGTGCCATTTCCCCTCCAGCATCAGAAAAAGTTTCCAGGTTGGTGTCAGTGGCCATCAAGCAGAAATTCCTGATTTTGTTGCACACACAGTATGAAATGGTTCAGCTTTTCAGTGAGTTCTCCACAGGGGAAAAGGGAGCAAAGGCACTTGGCTGTCCTTGGCAGCTCCAGCAGCAGCACAGAGCACCCAGGGTGCTCACCCTCTGTTTGTCTGGGCTCAGCCTCTTCCCTTCCCCTGGAGGGAATTACTGCTGTTCTCAGGCTGGAAATCACCAAGGCCTCCCTCTTCTCCTCCTCACAGAACTCTCCACAGATCCCACCTGGAGCCACGAGTTCCCAAAAACCCCTCAGAGGGGCACCAGCAGTGTCAGCAGCAACCCCACGGCACAGAACCTGTCACTGGAGCCACTCAGGGGACACTGGGGCACCACAGGAGAACCTGCTGTGCCTTCCAGGGCTCGTTAGCCTGGCTCTAATTACTGTCTGTTATGGTATCAGCCACTGATTACTGTCATCTTCATTTCCTGACCAAACTGGCGCCCAAAGCTGCTGCACGTGCACCCCAGCTCACCCCAAAGCCAGGAGCATCCCTGCAGTAATCCAGGTTTCCCAAATCACTTTCTGTGTCGGGTCTGGAGTTCCACTTGCTCCCACTTTTCCTTCAGTTTCCTTCCAGTCCTGGCAATTTGTGCCCTTGACTTTTTCTAGGCAGCAGATGGGTTTTCTTCTCCTCCCAAGGGCTGCACCTGCTCTTTCCTTCTTCCTCTGCACAGATTTCTCCTGGGACTCAGAAATTCGGGGTCCACATCAGGCCCCAGCAAACCTGTGGGAGATGGATGAATTTGAAGCAAACCTCTCCCCCAACCCCACCCCAGCCTGACCACTGTGCTAGCAGAGCAGGGATTCTAAAACTCCTAAATTTTGTTTAAACACAGCAAAAAACCCCACAAACATTGCAAAGGTTCCTGCCAGAACCACTCTGGCCTTTGCTGGTGTCACCCACAAGAGATTTCCTCAGTATAAACTGCAGTGGTGCAGTGCAGATGCACAAACCAGGGATTTAAATCAGGGTTTTGGTGTGAGAACTCTGATCCTCCTCCCTGGAGCTGTGAGCCAGCCTTCAGCTCACCACCCCAAACCAGCTGAAGATCTGTCCTGGTTTAACTGTTTTCCCATCTCTGAGAACATGACCAGGCAGAACGAAGGCAAAAGTTTGGATGGTGGAAGGAGGGAAAGTGCTTTTTGACATTTTCATGTTTTTGTTTTCTTTCTTTTCTTCTGTGTGTGTGAATAAAACTATCTTTGTAGCTCAGTAGGTTTGGGATTGTTTTGCCTTCGTTCTGCCTGGTCACGTTCTCACAGATGGGAAAACACTTAAACCAGGACAATTGGTGGAGAAATGCTTGGCAAACAGTTTCAAACCACGACAAGATCTCAGAGAGGGTGCAGGGAGGACTGCATGGGCAGAAAACTTTCCCTGACCAAGAAAAGACCAAGAAAAAATCCTCTCACTGTCCAGGGCAGCACCACACGTGGCTGCTGCTCCACCTGGGGTGACTCCTTTGCCCATGCAGGGAATTTCTCCATGGATTTGCCAGTCGTTGAGGAGCAGGGGAGAAAAATTCTGCCTGAGAAACCTGGGATGGTGGAAGCTGTCCCTGCCCATGGCAGAGGGCTGGAATGAGGTGGTCTTCAAGCTCCTTTTCAACCCAAACCATTCCATGATCCCGTGATTCTCCAAGCACACTGACTGACTGGAGAGATGCCTGCTGTGTGTCCTGAGAAACTGAGGTTTATTCCATGACAGAGAGGGGAAAAGCCCACTGTTGGAACACTCAGCTGGCCTAAAGAGACTACAGACTGACAATAAATGGATTTTAGCTGGGCTGCCAATGATCCTGGGGAAACGTAAAGCTCATCCTGGGTCAAACCACAGCTCCTCCTCCCCTCCATGTGCTTGTGGGGACTTGGGGAAGGGAATCGTGGCAGCTTTGGGGACCTGGGCCAGCTGAGTTAACAGTTGTGGATCCCAAAGGGTCTCTATTTCATACTCATTAATGCTCATTGCATTTCCAGTGCTCGGAATGCTTTGTGAGCACTCAGGCTGAACTTCCTCCTGCCTACCCTGGAAACACAGAAACCCTCAGGTCATTCAACCTGCTGGTGTTTCTGTTTCCAGGAGAGGGCAGGAACACTGAGAAGAAATCTTAAACAAAACCCAAACCAACAAAACAAATCCCTTCCCAGCAAATTCTGATGTCTAGGACGTGACATGATGGTGCAAAAACTTCTGGCAAAAAAAAACAAACCCTCAAGGGTTTTAAATTGCTCTGCTGGGGTTTTGCTGTGGTGGGAGGTTTGGTGGGCTGCACTTGGCCTGGCACTGGCACAAAGGCACAGACAGTCACCCCCAGAGTGGCACAGGCACGGGGAAAACGATTCCCAGGGCAAACATAGATGGAGGTGAGGGCACTGCTTGTAGGTGACAGCAACCAGAAGGGTTTGAGGTGCTCTGGCCACCAGGGAACCTCTGCAGGGCCCCCAGGGATGTGGCAGTGATGAGGTGGCAGGTCCACGCTGCAGGGAGGTGACAGGGTCAGGGCCTGATTTCCCTTTTTCCAGGGCAGTTTGCTGGGCTCTGTGTTCCCTGGGCCCTGCCAGGGCAGGTGACAGCACCCTGAGGCACAGGCAGGGCCGTGCCCATCCCTGGGAATCGGCTGATGCCTTTTTGGGGCTACCTAAAAACAGAGGCCAGACAGAATCAAGAGAATAAAAAGCAGTTCTATTTATTGAGGGGCCTTCAGGGACATTTTGGGCAGACAAAGCCCACCCAAAAATGGACGATGGGTCACGAGTTTCCACACTTTTATCAGTTTGGTCCATTTGCAAGAGATCATCTTGGGGGTTCATCTTCCAATTACAGCTTCAGGTGATGAAGTCATTTACCCCAAGTTTGCTCTCCCCAACTCACTTTTATTTACATTTCTCAGGGCCTGAGGCAGTGAGGGGTCCTTGATTGCCAGGCCTGGAGAGGAATTGTTGTGTCTGACAAAATGGGGAAGCAGCAGCTCACACTGAGCATGGAGTTTAGAGTTCTGCACCAAAGAACTGCAGGATTACAGACACATGAAAACCAGAAAAGCTAAAACCCTGAGGCATCACAGTGGGTGACAGGGTGCAGGTGCCACCCCTGCACAGAGGGTGTTTTGGGGGCTGGCTCCTTCAGCAGGGCCTGAGTGGCCACGGGGAGCAGTGGGCTGGGAAGGGGAAGAAGAAGAAGAAGGGGAAGGATTGAAGATGGTGCCCTCTTAAATAAAATCCCCTATTCTAGGGGACTGCTCCCCCTGCAAGGTGCTCCTCAGCAGAGGGCAGAAGGGATTTCACCACCAGAAAAAATTCCTCCTTAGGTGACCACAGTGTCCTGAACAAACTGCATTTGCTTTGTTTCCAGGCTGTGGAGCTGCTCCTGCCATGGTTTGGGTTTGGAGCCTCTCCCCTGAGCACCTTCAGCCCCACACAGTCCCCAGCAACCTGCAGCACTTTCAGGCCCCACAGGACATCTCCAGGAGGGATTTCCCCATGGAAAGGGTGCTCAGGCACTTTCAGACCCCACAGGACATCTCCAGGAGGGATTTCCCCATGGAAAGGCTGCTCAGGCACTTTCAGACCCCACAGGACATCTCCAGGAGGAATTTCCCCCTGGAAAGGGTGCTCAGGCACTTTCAGGCCCCACAGGACATCTCCAGGAGGGATTTCCCCATGGAAAGGGTGCTCAGGCACTTTCAGGCCCCACAGGACATCTCCAGGAGGGATTTCCCCATGGAATGGGTGCTCAGGCACTTTCAGACCCCACAGGACATCTCCAGGAGGGATTTCCCCATGGAAAGGGTGCTCAGGCCTTGGCAGGGGCTGCCCAGGAGTGCCCATCCCTGGAGGTGTCCAAGGAACACCTGGGGGTGGCACTCACTGCTCTGGGCTGGGGACAGCTGGGGGCTGGCCAAAGGTTGGACTCAGTGGTCTTGGAGATCTTTCCAGCTTTAAATGGCTTTGTGGATCTTTGATTCCATGATTTGTAACCAGAAGTGTGGGGTTTAATGCAGGGTTTTTTACCCCATGCTCCTCCTTGCACTTCCTTTCTTCCTCTTTTCCCTCTCCCTTTTCCTAAAGAAATCTTTCCATACTATTAATGGCCGGGGTGGATCTCCAGAGTGTGTTCCTTCCAGGATTTTCTTGTTTGCTGTCGTCTTCAAATTTTTCCAGTTCATTTCCTATCTTCCTGCTCTAAACCCCACTGCCAAAAAAAAAAACCACCCCGAAGCAGACTCTGGTCGTGGAACAGAAAATCCCAATTTTTGGGAATGGAGATTTGATCCAGACCCTTGTTAATCACCAACAATTCACCCCTCCAGTGTGAGCTGTGCCCAGCAGAGGCTGACAGCTCCTCCAGGTGAGTTTTTATCTCAGGCAGAAGCATTTCAGTCGCCGAAATGGGGAACACTGAGTCATGTAATTGATGTGGAATTAATAATCCAAGGGCATTCAGCCAAAAACACAAAGACTAGATTTACAGTGGGCTGTTCCATCAGCTTCCTTTAGGAATTGAATTATTAGGAATGAAATTGCTGAAAGGGATTTGTGCCTAGATAAGATAAATGTTGTCTGTCATAACCAAGGAAGGGACAGACACCCAAGAAAAAGTTTCTCACTCCTGGATGGGAATGTTTGAAACCAGAGTGGCTCTGTAATCCCCTGTGGAAAGAATTATTTGGATTTAATGTAATCCCTCACCAGAAAAACTGGAACCACCACAGACTCCACGGATATTGGAGCTGAAGTGCAGAATGGTGCCAGTTGGAACGGGTTTGGAGTTGGGGAATTCCTCGGGACAAGCGAGGAGAAAAAAAATGTGATGTAATTTCATGGATTGTTGTTGGGTTTAATCACTTCTGTGGCTCCTGAAGGAACAACCTCACACATTCAGTTGCTCATGACCTGGACACTTCCTGATAAACATAAAGTGGGATTAAAAACCTTTGGAGGTGGGTCAGGGTGATGGAACTAATGTTAAATACTCTGCCTGATGGTGAGACTGCAGATTTTGGGGATCTGGCACTGGGAATTAGGGCTGAGTTAATTCTGTTCACTGCTGGGATCTTTGACCACATCGATTTCCACTTTTAAATGTCCTCAGTAACATTTTGGTTTGTTCACAGCTTCCAGCTTTCAGGAACAGACTTCTAATAACAAAAACAATCTCACTCTGAAAGTGGATTTGATCTTTTCCACAGCATTTCAGCACCATCAGTTCTACTGATGTTAATAAAGAAGAGAATTAAATCAGGAGCCCAGTGCAATTTCCTTTTCAGTAAATGGAGATGATAAAAGCTCAGCAGCTCATGTGCAGGTGAAGTCTGTCTCTCTTCCTTGTCTGAATCAGGGTTTAAAGTTTTTGGTTTAGTTAAAGACGTCAGATGGGATGAACCCAGATGTTGGTGACTTGCCCTGGAAAGCCAGTGATGGGCCTGGAAATGTGACTTGCTGCCAGCTGGAGGTTTTCCAGGCACTCTGGATACGCAGGGATCCATCCCTCCCCTCATAAAGGAGCAATGATCTCAGCAGCAAAAACCCCACAGCTCTGCATCAACCCACTGAAGGCAGCAGCAGAGCTGCAATCAGCATCTGGGCTGTTGTCTTGGAGACCTTCAAAACCCACGGTCTCCTCCTCTGGGGGGAGCTGCTTCCAGGAAATCCACATTCCTTTGGCTGGAAGTCCTTCAGAGGGTGTCATCAGGCCACCAGCACGGCTCCCCTGCTCTGCTGGGCTGTGCTGCTTTCCGGAGGAATCCGGGAGTGAAACAGCCTTGGCAGCACCTCTGTTCCCACTTGGATTTGTCAGGGCAGGATCTGAGGGGCTGAATCTTTCCACATCTCCTCAGCTCCTCTGCATCACCAGGACTGGGGGCTGCTGGGTTAGAGCAAGGCTGTGACTCCAGCAGGGTCACGTTATCGAGCCCTGTCTGCGGAACCTCAGGGGAGAAAGGCTCCCAACACCACCCAGATCCCTCTCTGTTCTCAGGGAGACATTCCTGGAAAAAGCAGGCAGGGAATTCCCAGAGGCTGCGGGAGCACTGAGGGACAGGGGATGGAGATGGGTGCACTGAATTGGGATGAGGAGGCTGGGATGTCACTCAAGGCCACTGAGGGCACTTCACTCTCCCAGTTCCCTTCCCCTCATCCTCCCAGTTCCTTCCCTTCATCCCCCCAGTTCCCTTCACTTCATTCTCCCAGTTCACTTCATTCTCCCCCTTCACTTCACTCTCCCAGTTCCCTTCCCCTCCTCCTCCCAGTTCTCTCCCCTTCATCCTCCCCGTTCCTTCATTTCATCCCTCCAGTTCCTTCCCTCGATCCCCCCAGTTCCTTCCCTTCCTCCCCCCAGTTCCTCCACTTCATCCTCCCAGTTCTTTCCCTTCATCCTCCCAGTTCTCTCCACTTCATCCTCCCAATTCTCTCCACTTCATCCTCCCAGTTCCTTCATTTCATCCCTCCAGTTCCTTCACTCCATCCCCCCAGTTCCTCCACTTCATCCTCCCCGTTCCCTCCAAGGCACCTCAGTGCTGTGGCTCAAACCTGACACCCAACAGAATTGAGAAAGAACAATTTCAGCTCCTTTTTTCCCACCACAAATCTCGGCCATGACTGACAGCTGTCTCATCACGGCACATTTTTCTTGTTTCCATACTGTCACTTGTGGTCACAGCTTTCCCAGCTTCTGATTTTTCTGTTTTCTTCCCCTCCTTCCTTTTCCTTCTTTATGAATATCAGACTGGGGACAAAGAACAAATTACCTGGCTGGGAATGGTCCTTAAAGACACTGAAAATATCCATGCTCTTTGTCCCACATGCTTTTCCAGTTAAAATATTTGGCCTGAGAACGTGGGAGGTAAAGAAATTATATTTGGAGGCCTTTTTAAACATCTCTTCCATCCCCTGATTTATGCTCTTTGAGACTCATTCTGTGTAAAATGTTGAACTGGTTGCACTTTAGATAAAAGAAACATCTCAGGCATTGTTTTTTTGGAGTTTCTCATTCTTTTCTCCCATATATCTTCATAAAATTGAAGTTCCACAGCCCTTCCTCTTGTTCCTTAGTTCTCTTTTTTTTTTTTTAGCAATGTTCATAATAACATTTCAATATTCCCTTCCAGTGCTGGGCTCCTGGGTCCCACTTAGTGGTTTTTATTGACATAAAAGCAGCTCAGGGCACCTGTTGAGCAGGGCCTGGTGGTTTAGTTCCAGTCCCAGGTGCTGCTCTCAGCCTCCTCTGTCCTGTCCCGTGCTGTCCTTCTGTGTCACCCCCTGGGACACACACACTGAGGCAGCTCCAGCAGCAGGTGGGCATGCAGAAAAATCTGAATTAAACCCCAGAATCATAGAGCCAGGGTATGCTGAGCTGGAAGGGAGCCACAGGATCACTGGTCCTGCACAGACACCCCAACAATCCCACCCTGGGCATCCCTGGAGTGCTGTCCAAACCCTCCTGGAGCTCTGGCAGCCTTGGGGCTGTGCCCACTCCCTGGGCAGCCTGGGCAGTGCCCAGCACCCTCTGGGGGAAGAACCTTTCCCAAATCCAACCTAAACCTCCCCTGGCACAGCTCCAGCCATTCCCTGAGTCTGCCCCTGTTCCCAGGGAGCAGAGAAGGAGGGGATTTTGGAGAGTACCCCTGGCTCTGCTGAAACCTTCAGCCAGGTGGTTCCTCCCCGCTGTCCGTGCTTCCCTTTGGCACAACAGGATCGTTCCATTCCTTCTTCCCTGTGACAGCTCCACGGGAGCTTCTGCAGGGCAAGAGGGATGGAGACACCTCAGGGTGTTCCCAAGGCGCTCCCTCCTCCCTGGGGAGCTGCTCAGCCCCGTTATCCCTGGGAACGTGCTCATTAAGAGAGAGGGGTAACGAGGGGATGCAAACCCTGCTGGCAGAGCTCTCCTGGCTGTGTCCGTGCCCGGGGTGGCACTGGGTGCCCAGACATGCCACCAGCATGGGGACAGCCCTGCCACACACACCCCGGGCGCTCTGAGCAGCCCCAGCTCCTGCCAGCTGTTCCTGCAGCCAGGGATCCAGTGCCCTCAGAGAAATCAGAACCAATTCAGGCACCTAATCCCGGGATGTCTGCGGGTGAATTGGTTTGGAATTAATGGAGTCCAGCGAGGCAGCGAAAACCCCAGGAACGTGTTGGGCTGGAAAGGGCTGCAGCCCTGGGGAGGGGAGGACAATGCATATTTTACACCGTGAATTTTTTATTAAAGGCTGGGGTTTTTTTTATTTTTTTATTATTGGATATGAATATTTTACACGTCCGAGTTCAGAACAATGCTTTTTTTGGCTGGCTCTGCACTTTTCATGGTTGTGTACCCTTGCGTTGCATAACTGAGAGAGATCCATTTACACGCAGGGGGAAAGGGGGCTAATGAATCTCAGCAAAGCTAACTTTACTGTGTGTGAAAAAACAGCACTCTGAAGTTTTCCAAATAAAAAAAAATATATATATACATACATAAAACCCTTGCATGGAATGGCTTAATAAAATCAGTGTGTGTGTGTGTGTGTGGGTGCACGTGTTGGTAATGACTGCACAGCCCCTCTCACCCTGAGGAGCCTGCTCCAGGCAGGGCCATCTCCACCTGGAAAAGCTCTGGAATGTTCTCTCATTCCTCATCTCAACCCCCTCAGGTTTAGGGACTCACCTGGAGGTTTCCAGAGCGGGAGAAACGGAGCTGGACCCGCAAATTGCTCGGCAAATCCTGGGCTGGAGGTGCTCGTGCTCAGTGCTGGGCCGGTGTTTTCCTGCCCCTTATCCCTCCTGGCCACTTCCAAGCGTTGTTGTTTCACAGCAGATCTGCAGGGCAGCCCTCCCCTGCAGCCCCATCCCTGCTCCTGACCCACCCCTGGGAACATCCAAGGCCAGGCTGAGCCCTGGTCTGGTTGGAGATGTCCCTACTCATTGCAGGGAGTAGTTTAGTGGTTTAGTTCCAGTCCCAGGTGAGAGGAAAAGGAGGAAAAAGAGGAGAGGAGAAGGAGGAAAAGGGGGAAATTTGGAGTGATGGCATTTGGCTCCCACTCTTTAACCCTCATAGCCAGTCCTCTGCTCACCACACTGGTGGTAAACTCTGGTCCCAGGAGTTTACAGAATCTGACTAGATGGGCTTCAGAGGTGCCTTCTGAGCCAAACCACTCCATGGCTCAGTGATCCTGAGGCATTCCTGGGGTTTGGGACAGCAACTGCTGCATTCCCAAGGAGCTTTGCCCACTGCCACGAGGAGCTGCTGGATTTGCCAGGGCAGGGCTGCCTGGAATCCCTTCATTCTGCCCATGGATGGGGAGGAAACACCCGATTTATCAGATAATAATTGATAATTCAGCCCTGATCTTGCCTGCTGGGCCCGTTCTGAGCTCTCTGAGCACCACTCAGGAAACAAAGGTGCTCCTTTCCCAATTTTCTCCGTGCCCCTTTGGAGGAGTCGCCCTTGGCATCCGTATCCAGCTGGTTTGGGGACAGATTGTCCATCACCATCTTCCTTGGGACCTGCAGGGCAGGGCAGGTCACATTTCAGCGTGGATGAGAGACAGGAGACTGGGAAAATAAAGATGAGAACTGTGCAGGGGTTCTGAATGCAGGGGTTTTATTGTGAGTGTGATAACAGGGGCAACGCCAGAGCTCTGGTGCAGCTCTCCAGAGCCTGCAACCCAAACCAGGCAGGGTGACAAGAACCACATTGTTTGGGGCAATCACTGAGCATTGTCCTGGGCTGACATCACCCAGTTCCAGTAAAACCTTCAAATTCACGGGGAATGGGCAAAGTGCAAAATGATGAATTGTTTGACATTTAAAAGAAAATCAAGAGCTGCTGCAGGATTGAAACTTAAATGAGACTTGGGGAGGGAGAGAGGGAAGGAGGGAGGGAAAAAATGACCAGATTTTGCTGGGATAAAGTTAATTTTGTTCCTGGTAGCTGGTGTGGGGCAGTTTGGGATTTGTGTGGGAGCAGTGTGGATAACAACAGGATGTTTTCATTGATCCATTGTGGGAGCCTTCTTTGCTCCTCACCCACCAGGAGTGGGTTGGGATGCACAAGGAGCTGGGAGGGGACACAGCCAGGACAGGTGACCCAAGGGACATTCCAGACCTTGTGGCATCGTGGTCAGCATAGAGAGCTGGGGGAGAAGGAGGAAAAGGGGGAAATTTGGAGTGATGGCATTTGGCTCCCACTCTTTAACCCTCATAACCAGTCCTCTGCTCACCACACTGGTGGTGCCTTCCTGGGACCAGAAAGATCCCAGGAGTTTACAGAATCCCAGGACAGCTGGGGTTGGAATGACCCTCTGGAGATCATCCAAGGCTGGGCCACCTGGAGCAGGTGGCACAGGAACACACCCAGGTGCGTTTGGAATGTTTCCAGAGAGGGACACTCCACGCCCTGCCCGGACAAATTTACAATTTAAACCCTCCATGTATCCACAGGTGGGAATGCAGCAGAGGAAGGACTCCTGCAACTCCTTTTCCCTGATAGGGGGATGACGGAATCAAGTCCCAGATGACTGAGACCTCAGCCTGTTCAAAACAGAACTGAAATAAACACCAGGGAATGAATTCCCAGCGCCCTGTGAAGCCACGGCAACACAAGGTGACCAGGAGGCTGGAAGGAGCCTGGAGTCAGGGAACGTGTGCCAGGTTCTGCAATCTCGTGCTGTGCCCTTGGGCAAAGTCGTGCCTGAGAGGGGAATGGAAACAGCCAGGCCAGCCCAGCCCCGGGGGTGCTGCAGCCCAGTAATGATGGGCTGTTGAAGGATTTTCAGCTGGGAGGAGCTGACCTGGGTCCCTGGATGTGAAATGAGTTTGGTGTCAATGGATCCATCTGGGATTACATCAGCAGTGCTCTGTCAGGGTGAAACCTCGTTAAAAGCACTCACAGAGCTCTCTGGGTGTCACTCTGTGAACACCCCTTCCCTTCCCTTCCCTTCCCTTCCCTTCCCTTCCCTTCCCTTCCCTTCCCTTCCCTTCCCTTCCCTTCCCTTCCCTTCCCTTCCCTTCCCTTCCCTTCCCTTCCCTGTGATTTCTCTTGCCTACCTGGAAGCAGCACACAGATGTGGTAGGTGTGGATAAGAGATCTCTGCAAATACATAACTTTCGAATTATTTAATTGAATTTAAATTTAATGTAATTGCTGAAAATTCACACCATTCCTCGGAATTCCTTAGCTCACTTAGCCAGGATATGTACACCAGTGGAATTATTTATAAGCACTGAGCATAGCAGGGCAGATTTGTTTCATAATTTCGGCAAAACTTTTCAGGATCATCACTTTTCCCAGCACTTGGTGATAAGCAGAGAGATAACACTTCCTCCAATATATTCAGCTTTTCCCAAAGAGGATTGGTGCCAGCTTGGGATTGATCCCTCAGGTCCCTAACATTAAATATCTCTTGAGGAGATCTCGAAGAATAACCCCAAGTCAGAGGATTATTCTTAGAGTTAGTCTTGTGCCCTCTAATTCCATAATTTTAATGAACATTATTATCTAAATTCAGCCTCACAGGGTTCTGATGCTGGATTATTGGTGAAACTCCAGAGATGGACAAACAGAGGCGATGTTTTATGGGATGTGGCTCAGGAAATCCCACAGCAAGGCTGCCAGGAGCACGGAGACCTGAGAGCATCTCCCAGGTGTGAGAGCATCTCCCAGGTGTGAGAGCTCTGCTTTAACAACCACACCCACACGTTCTGTGAGCAAAAACATCCGCGGGAGCCCGGCGCCCTCTGAGCTCCTGCAGGAGGGCAGCGAGGCTGGAGAGGGGCTTGGAGCACAAGCCCTCTGAGGAATGACTGAGGGAGCTGGGGGTGTTCAGCCTGGAGAACAGGAGGAGACCTTGTCACTCTGTAACTCCCTGAAGGGTGGCTGCAGTCAGCTGGGGCTGGGCTCTTTCTGCAGGCAGCGCTGACAGAAGGAGAGGACACAGCCTCAAGCTGTGCCAAGGAAATGTAGGCTGGATATCAGGGAAAAGTTTTTACAGAAAGGGTGATAAAGTACTGGAATGGTCTGCCCGGGGAGGTGGTGGAGTCACCACCCCTGGGTGTGTTTAAGAACAGACTGGATGTGGCACTGGGTGCCAGGGTTTAGTTGAGGTGTTGGGGCTGGGTTGGACACGATGATCTTGAAGGTCTCTTCCAACCTGGACATTCTGTGATTCTGTGAGATCCTTCCAGTTGTGGGGAAGGGTCAGCAGCCCCCTGAGCCCCCTGGTTGCCCCTTCTCTTCCCAGTCCCTGGCAGCTGACAGTCCCTGAGCACGCAGCCAGTCCCCACGGCGTGGAGGGGGCTCCTTCCCAAGTGTTTCAAAGTCTGACAAAGTGTTTGCAGTCCCAGCAGGGATCAACACATTTCTAGAATTAAACCCAGCATCTTGGATGGCAATAATGTTCCCAACAAGGCTTCTTTCTTCAGCCCAATGCACAAGGGACCTTTCTTTAGTAAGCTATAAAATCACTTACTATAAATCAATTATTTTTGTACTGAGTTATTAACTGCTCTGCAGCTGGTCAGATTGGCACTTAAAAAAAAACCCCCAAAAACCTCCTGGATGGTCCTACTGAAATTTTCAGAAGGATTTTTCTCCAGAGCACTGCTGGTCCAACCCCATTATGGTTTCCCCTGGTAGTCCCCATATTCCTAAATGCTCTCAAGCTGCCAAGCATGGAAGCACCAACCCACACGGAGCTCCTCCAGCCTCGGGGTGGAACAGCCTCCACAGGAGCTGTGCTGGGAACTCCTGCCTGGAGCTCCTTCAGAAGCCTCTCTGAAAACTTGGCAAGGAGTGGACCTGCCCAACAGGAGCACATTTCTGAGGATGTGGGGCTGGACACGCTCCCAACCCTTGGTGATGCTCTAGAGGAACATCCTCCCAACGTCTGGCTCTGGGATTTCTGCCTCTGTGGGTTTTTCAGGAGCTTGGAATAGCTGCTCTCCTGCCTTGACAGCTCATGCATCAGGGAGAATGTCCTCACAAGTCAGTTTTGCTGGCTTTTCCTGCATGTTTTGGCTGGGATCTGAAGCAACATAACAGTTTCTGCTGCATATCCCTGGCAGTTTCCCTCTGCTGTGCTGATGCAGTGCCCGGTGTTTGGGCACTCACCAGGTGTTTGGTGACACCTCTGCCTGAAACCCAGGCTGGCAGTGCCACCCTGCAGGTGACAGCCTTGGCAGGGACTGTATAGTGCCCAGGACCAGCCTGGCCTGGAGGATTCCAAACTTCATCTCGGCCATTTCTTCTTTGGGGCACAAGGGATTGATGTGCCCCAGTCAGCACTCGGCTTCCTTGTCCACACAGACACATCCCAATCTTCTCCATGCCCATCCCAGGATGCAACTGCCCCAATTTCCATTGGGAAAGGAAAAGACAAAATGTCCCTTTAGGCCTGGGTTCCTTTCCCAGTCCAGCTGTCCTTGTGGCTCGCTCCAAACATGATGGGTTTGCTTTTGGAGAATCCCAAACCAGCAGAAATGACCCAAGAGAGAGATCAGCTGGCCTTACAGTGTCCAGAGCCAGTGGCTGAGCTCATGGGGCAGATTCCTGACCCCACAGAACCAGACACCTGCGTGGGAATGGTGGTGACCCACGGTGGCTCCTGGTGCAGAGCTAAGCCAGAACCTTCCAGGTCCTGCAGTCACAAATAGCAATCATTCCACTGAGCTGCCAGTACCCTGTGATCTCAGTCTCCTGTGATCCCAGTTCTCCAAGATGCCATTCCTCCAAGATCCCAATCCTCTGTGATCCCAATCTTCTGTGATCCCAGTCCTCCAAGATTCCAATCCTCCAAGATTCCAGTTTCCCATGTGCCCAGTCCCCTGTCATCCCAGTCCTCTGTGATCCAGTCCCTTATGCCCCCAGACCCCCATGAACCCTGTTCTCCAAGATCCCAGTCCCCTGCGCTCCCAGTCCTCCAAAATCCCAGTCTGCTGTGATCCCAGTCCTCTGTGATCCTAGTCCTCCCTGATCCCAGTCCCCTATGCTCCCAATCCTCTGTATTCCCAGTCCCTCATGTTCCCAATCCTCTGTGATCCCAGCCCTCCAAGATCCCTGTCTTGCATGCTTCTAATCTTCCAAGATCCCAGTCCTCTGTGATTCCAGTCTTCCAAAATCCATCTCCTGTGATCTCAGTCTCCTGTGATCTCTGTCTCCTGAGATCCCAGTCTCCGAGACCCAATCCTCTGTGATCCGAGATCTCTGTGCTCCCATTCCTTTTTGACCCCAGTCATCCAAGATCCCACTCCCCTGTGCTATTAACCCTCCAAGATCCCAGTCCTCCGTGACTCCAGTCTCCATGATCCCAGTTCCCCATGCTCCCAGTCCCCTGTGATCCCAGTTCCCCATGCTCCCAGTCCCCTGTGCTTCCAGTCCTCTGTGATCCCAGCCCTCCGTGATCCCAGCCCTCCAAGATCCCAGTCCTC
>WAAE01013762.1:0-80857 GCA_013400495.1 Nicator chloris
AACATGCACAACCAGTCACCCTTAAAATTAAATTCACCTTCTATATTGAGAGTGGAATTGATTACAAATGCTGATGTGAATCAAAATTACAGGCACACACAAAACGAGCCATTTGCTGCACATAAATTTTATTTTGGTTAATATTCCTTTGGCCTAGATTGTTGTACAATATACACTACCCAAATGCTGAGGTGAGAATGTTATTCTGTGAATGATACCTACCTCCATTCAGGTAGGTGTTTCTGCACCAAGGACAATCCAGGTCTAGAGAAAGACATTTGAGATGTTTAATATATCCTACAAAACAGTACCTTTGGCCAAGAATTTACTGTACACTACAGATGCTATTATCAAATGCTTTTCACTTGTTAAGAGCAAAACCATAAAAAACCACATGCTCATTTTAGGTGCAGATGCAAACAATTGCTTTTGCTTCCTTAAGAGAGTATTTGTTTATAACAGTAGTATTGCTTTTTAAAAACCACAATATCACATGTCTTCAGAAAGACAAGTCCACAGGAGAGGGAGCTTTTTTGCATCATAACATAGCCAGTTTATAGTGGGTTTCCACTAAAAAAGAAAAGCATATTACACTCAAAGAAGAAGCTTCAAGCTTTCCAGTACTATGATGTTCCCTTTCCTTGCAGCCACCATCCTTTAATGGCTATTTTAATGGCTTAAAACAAGGTTATTAAGGGACATCCTATACCTCTCACACTGTACCTTCTCTAAGGTATATGTCTTTGACTGTGGCTGTACTTCATACCTGTAAAGGTAATTTGATTTGTAATAAAATATTTATGAGGAAAAAAAACCCAAACCAACAGATAGAGATTTTTATTCTGATATCTCTGGCACTGACCATTTATCTGTCTAGAGTCAAATCCACAGCATAATGCACAAACCGAAAAATAATTTGCATGATTGCATCTTGTTAAGCTAAGCAAACTACCTGTTCAAATAAGTAGGTCCTATTAAAAACCAGATGTTTGTCCTGCCAAAAGCAAACAGGATGTACAAGGTAACAAAGCACTGTAGTCCAACCTTTAGTCTTTGTCAAAACACGCAAACTGTAAATACCCTGCAAAAATATACACATCATTATACTTCTAAAAATGGCACTGATCCACAATACTGCTTTTAAATGTGACCTTGATTAGTTTTCTCCCATTTTAGTCATTGGTGTTATTCTACAAGCGCACCGAGCAAACAGAAACCAGAAAACAGCTTGCAACAAAGCAACAGGGCTCTATCTCCACACACAGCTTGTGTGCTCAATGTCTGCATTGTGTCCACACACTGCCTTCTAGAAGGCCATTTTTTAATGCACATCAAACTAAAAATGCCACCTTCTGTTACAGAAAGGTCAGAAATCAGACTGGAACAGTGCAGCTACAGTAAAGCAAGACACGTTTCAGTCATGAGAAAGTGTTTCTTCTCTGCACATGTGATAATATTAAGGGTCAACAATAACAAGTGACAATGTATCTTCATGAACTTAAACATCAGCTTAACCTAAGAAATTGAGTAGTGCTCATAGTAAGACCATGCCCTCATTATCTGTATTCCTACAGGCAGCCATTACACCTACTCATCCTATTTTTATTTTCCTTACATAGCAAAGTTGGCAAGGAAAACGCCTCAGGATCTCCCCCTGGAAAGCTTTCGAATTTGGCCTGTGCTCATAAGACTGTTAAACACTTCTGAGATTCCCACCATCTTCAAATGCATCACTGTGGTACAGGGAAGTAATTCTATCTCTTTCTCTAGAGCACAAAGATCCTTGTACCAGTAGAAATTAAGTGTATCTATAAAAGCACACAGAAGCTCTTCCAGAGGCGGTGTGAAACCTATCCAGCTCTGAGGAGTCATTAATAATTAAACTGCAAAAGTAAGCTAAATGCAGGCCATTGATGTGCTTTATGATCAGATTGCAGTTGTATATTGTGCCCTTTTTAGCACAAATGAAATTATATTCTAAGGCTCCCGAGGCCTCGAAATCAAAATACAGATTCTGATGGGCGATAAGGAAATGCAAAATAAGCAACTAGTAGTTACCCTGTTTGTAGTAAGGAGAAACACTTTTTTTTTTTTCTTTTATAAAACTAAAGTAATGGATGAAATCCTCAGTCAATACTCACCCAATACAGGAAAGCATCAAGTTTTAGTCCCTGAACTGCCAATGACCCAATGAGACAGACCGGTTAAATTTGTTGGGTTTGCTTTTTTGAGGATTGCTTTCTTGTGGTTTTTTGTGAGTTTAGTTTGCTTCCTTTTTTTTGTTTTGGTTTCCCCCCCAACCCCTTTTCTTCTGCTATTCCAGCATTAAAAAGTTGAAATGGCTAATAGAACACACCTACTTAATCAAGTCCTGGAGTTCTAAGAAACACCCACAATGCATCATGTGCACCAAAAGTTACTAAATCTTCCAAAAGCAGGAAGGAATTTTTAGGATGCGGAATCAACTGGATGTCAAAGGAGAGCTTTCTTCCAAGCAATTAAACTTTTCTCAGGTTCTGACTGTCTAAGTACTACCTCTTTCATCAAGACAAGCTCTTTATATTTCATCAAATTTTAAAGGCAGTCATTCAAATTCCTCTTAACTGAACAAAATATTTATTAACATCTTTTAGAGATACAGATCAAAACATCACAACTAACAAGGCTATTGGAGGACAAGTATTTAAGTATTTAAGAGCACTATTTTTCCATGTGTACTGTCAGTATGGGACAACCACCTAACTTGGATACCTAGTTAAGCCTCTGACTCCTGCTACTTTTTTTCTTATCCTGAGGCATCTAATGGTAGTATCCACCAACAACATACATACCACACTCTCCACCTGCACTAACAATACAGGGGACTCACTACTTCTATGGAAGGGCAATTCCAGTGCTGGCCTCATAAACTAACTTAGAAGAGAGGACAGTACAGAGCAGCCAGTCTCCACGTTATATTCCCAAAGAATGATCCCAGGAGAGCTTTATTCTCTTATCCTCACAGTAAATTACTTTTCTTGACTCAGAGCTTTAAGATTTTATTGCTTTTTAAGTTAGCGATGAAGGATTTAATCACAGATTTGTTAGATTTAGCCCCTCAACACAGGCTTTTCCAGAACCTTCAGAGCTCCAGCAGGAGTCACAGTAGAGATTCCCAACTACAAATAGCACTGGAAAAATTTTGGATTTACCACGGATTTCCTCCCAGTAATAATTCACAGCTTGAATTTAGCAATAAAAAAATCTATCATCGTGTCCCCACCGCCATCTGGGCGATCAGGCTTTTGGCAAAGAGAAACGGAGCAGCAATTGCCTAGCAGCACAGGAAATCGATGACTTCCCCACTCAGGGCTGAGCAACAGGCTGCTCCTGCTGAGCAGAGAGTCATACATTTCCCTTCCTGCCAGCAAAGCTGCTCTGTGCATGCAGACAGCAAAGTCTCTGTTACACCTGCAGGACACACATATCCCCCTTCCTCGAAACCCTGACCTTACCAGGAGGGTTGGACAGCGAGCTACACAATTCCATGTGTATATCCAAAAGGGGAAGGAGCGTGGAGGAGGCAGCCTCTTGGGAGAGCTTCTGGACACGAGTGTTTCAGGCTCCAAGGTAGGTGACAAACACACCACTGATTGAAGCTCAAGTCAAAGCTCATGAGTTGACAAAGGATTCAACTGATCTGTGCCAACATAAGGGCCAAGAAATTCTGGTCATCCCTTTTGCCCCAGTATAATTTGTCCCAGATAATACTAGGTAATTTCAAGAATTAGAGCTCCAAAACAGGTGTAAAGGATTTGTTTTTGTGGGGTTTTTTTTTTGTTTGTTCTAAGCACAATCATTAAAGGGGAGTTTTAAATACAAAAAGATAAAAGCAAGCACACTATGCAGGAGACAACATTGGCATCCTTCCAGGCTGCACTTCTTCAGAGCTAAAACACAAATTTATTTACATATAAAATACAAAGCATATGCATTCCTTTTTTACTGAGAGGGTTTTCAGGTACTGCAATAATCATTTGAGATCTTCTGTCAATGTCATAGCAGAGACCACCACTGACCTCTGCAGCTTTAAAACCTCAACTCCTTCCTCAAATTTACTAGTCTTAGTGCTCTTTGGAGCATGAGACAAGGTAAGGAAGAACAAGAGTTGAGAGTTTTTCCCGCCACATGCTTCACCTTTGCTGCAGACAAAAAGAATTTCACATCCACACTTTCCTCCAGGTCAAAGTTCCCAATACAGTCACACTAAGGAGATCATTACAGGCATGTACACAGTCACCAAGAGCTGTACTACTGTGTGTAACTGGTGTCAGAGGTTACTGATACAAAACAGCAGATGGAAGGGACTTCTGGTCAAGCCAGACTTGGCCCTGATTTGAAGCAGTGTTCTGAATAAGCAGCTTGTCCTTTAAACAGCCCTCTCTGAGATCAGACAGTACTGCTGCAGCTGTTTCTGGAGCCATGCCTGCACATCAGCCCCAGTAATTGCAGATGTGTTAGGACATCACCAGATCATGCTGAGCATTTATTTACCTGTATCAGGTAGATTTGGCAGCATCTCACAATAGCAATACTGTTTGCTGCATATCTGTGAATCATTGAACCTAGAATCTGTAAAAAACACAGCTACATTACAGCAGAAATATCATGGTCTCTAGCAGCTTCTAGCTTCTCAGGGAGACTTCCTCAGTTTAATAACTTATATCTGTAAATGCACATATCTGCCTTATTTCTCTAGAGTCACCATTGCTCTAAATCAATTCAGGTCACGCTGAAATTAGCCTTGCCCTTCAGCAGGTTAAAAGCTTCTCCCATTTTGCTATAATTAATACATGTCCAAAGAAAAATTACAAATAAAGTGAAAGACAAAAAAGAAGTAGGATTACACTGTAATATTTTTTCATGTCCCTCTATCCCCAGGTTCAATAAGAAGCCTCTCAGAAATCTCACTCTGCTGCAATTTAATAAGTCAGTAAAAAAGAGACACTGCTGGAAGGTACTTCACAGAAGAAAAAACATGTAACCTACAAGAGGCTCCTCAATAAATGTGAGCACCACACATACATACATACATACACTACCTGTATTCCTGCAATAGGGAAAAAAGCTCATTCACTTGCTAAGCTTGCACCTTCTTCATTGTCCATTTCAGGTGCAGTAAGATTCATCATTTAGTCACTCTGGAGAGCAGTAGGTTTGCATTTATCATGGTGAAATGCGTCCTCACTGTTTGTTCTTACCGTTTACGGAAAGCCAAGTACAATGACTCATAAAACTGCTGCAAGAAAAAGCTGAAACAAGTTAACAGAAGGAGCTTCTCTTAAGTGACATCCTTCATCCTACGCTTCCGGCGTGCAGAGCCAAATCACACTCTCACCCAGACAGATTTAGAGCTATTATTTATCATAAATGGCAAGACCATCACCAAGGCCAAGAAATGCTTCGTGGTGTTCCTGAGCTGCTCACAGATTTAAGTATGCTACAAGCAGTAGAAGGTCTGGCTGTACATTCTAGAGCAAATGGGACCCTTTTCTACTAATGTACTACTCTTTTCCTTTTGGAAAATTATATTTTGCTTCATGCTGAGAATGGTCACCGTGAAAATTCTTACCTGCTTTCCATCTAGTGTGTACAAGCGTTTAACCACCCCTGAATCCAGCTTGATGGCATCGGTTATATCAGTAAGAACCTGTTCAAACGAATGTGCTGTCTTCTTGTTGAGCAGAATCCGGACCGCTTTCCGTGGCTTCACGCCGCTCCTGATGATAGTGACCAGTTTAGGCCTAATGAAATCCTTATTCTCTTTTGCATCTGGAGTACCTCCTTTAGCAGTGGCAAGAGACGGCACTGAACGAGAAGTAGAAGTTGTCTTGACATTCACTGACCAGTTTGGGTTTACATTCTTTGTGTACTCCAGTTTCTTGAAGGGTTCTATGGAACCACATACGTAACTTTCCCCTGTGGAAACAAAAGCAAAAGTCCAGCACGTCAGATTGGAGAGAGAAGGAGGAAAGAAAAATGCAAGAAAATACAAAATCAAATGCTTCTCAAATTGTTAAATATTATTCTCATCATTCTTGATCTACAGTGCATAAATATTGATCTCTTCCCTTCTCAGATGCTACTGACTACAAAATGAGTGATCTTTTAAAGATCACTCTTCAGCTAACTGTTCGAGAAACGTTGTTACAAAAATCCTTGAAAGCAGCAGTTTTCTCATCAGAAAACACTATTTGCAGTGGGGTCACTGCTGTCAGTAAACACAGTAAACAGTGTTTGTATTTCACCAGCTGCCCAGCCCCAGCACATTACAGAACTCCCCCAGCCTTCATGCTTAAGTGGCCCACTCCTAAAAAAACAGCAGGCCCCAAATAATTCAGAGGAAATACTATGAAACATTACCAAAAAACATAAGCTACAAAAAACTTTTTTATAAAAAGGTGGATAAAAGTGTCTTGGAAATTTGTTAACACTTGATTTTTTTAAAGCTTTAGGCATCATAAACCCAGGATATGTATAGACAAGAAACTTCCCTGTATTATTTACTGACTAAATATATAGTATGTGGAGAAATGAAGACAAAGAGTAGCCATTACAGACTTCTCATCACAACAAATTTACCATACTTAAAAGAAAAATAGTGGCTATTAGTTCCTCCTACTTTTGGCGCATTATCTACAGTCAAATATTTTTGCAAATACCACACCCACACAACTTCTGGAACTAGAAGTTAGCCAGAAAACCCAGCACCCTGTAGATTAGCACCTAAACCCAGTCCAGCTGAAGGCTGCTGTGTAAGGGGCACCTGCTTGGGTGCTCCCAAACTCTCCCTCAAGCTTGACTCTGTGGCTGAGCTGGTAGTAGCACTGGATAGGGCTGGATCAGCTCAGTGATCTGACTGCACATACCAAAGACACTAATAATTTTGCAGCATCAAGCTGATCCAGTTCATCCTCTGTCTGAGGAAAAACCAACAAACAAACCAACCAAAAAAAAACCAAAAACAAAACCAACCACAAAAAACTCCAAGAAACCAATATTAGATCCAGCAAGACCACACCTTCTGGCAGCCTGCAGTTAAATCCCAAATAATGCAAGATCCTATCCTGAACAATACCACAGAGACATCTGAGATGTTTTAGTTCTTCTGGGTTCAAGAGTTCACTGTATCCTAACAGCACAGAGACCTTCATGTTGGAAATTTAGCCCAGGGTAACAAAACCAGAACAAAACTCAGTGATGCACCTCCTACGCCAAAAAACATATAAGAACTAACGATATCCCTAAGGAAAGAAGGCTCACAGTTCACCATTAAAAGAAAAGTAAGTATTAAAAATTTACTTCTGAACAGAAATTTTAAGGTTTCAAGACACCCAACCCAATTCCACGGATATTAGAGCACACCAGGAATGCAGGCAAGATAGACAGAGTCACCACATTTAGAAATGGAGGCAGGGAACACTGGGACCTGAGGCTTGGATAAAGGTAGGCTCTGCCTTTTAGCCACTGCATATTTACAAGATAGACAGATTTGTATATTGAAACATCAGAATAGAAAGGCTCAGCTACAGCAATGAGTGGTCAAACAGAGCAGGTTCTCTTTTATCCATGTCCCTGTCCAATTGTTCCAGTACTAGCCACTCAGTTACTGCCAGGTCAGAATGCACCCACAGAACTATTTCCAAAAAGTTAGCAAGTTTAAAGGGAAAAAAAAGAAATCCTACTATGAGTAAGACTGCTCCCAATATAATAAATACCTGCTCAATAAAATAATTTGCAAAAAGCTGTTGTCTAAATTTTTAAGCAAAATTTATTTTTGTCTACACTTGTGTTTTCTGTAAGATGTAAAATCTACCAGTAACCTTTTTTTTTTCCCAAGGGAGGATATAAATCTGGATTTTCAGGTTCAGTCCTATTAGGGAAATTGTTCACCGCAGTTGCACAAAATAACATTTATTTAAAATCAAGTCTTCAAATTAAAACTCACTTCTCAAAGGGTAGGCTCATAAATAAATGCTGATACACAGTGTACTCAGAGATTTACATTTAGTTTATTAAGAACTCTTTGGTTCCCTTTCCTGAAAGGACAGTGTTCCACATGATTTTTAATATCAGTTATATTTAAAGGTCAGATGGATTCCTTGTAGCATTTAGTTGCACATCAGCTCTTCATTACAAAACTAAATTTGTATGAATGGTCATTTAAAAAGGACCAACAGAATCACTGAAGGTTTGGGATTGTTTGAACATAAGCATTTTGCCCTTTCCTCATTGTACCATATTAGGTCAATAAAATGTTTACAGCAAGATAATCTTTTCCCTTCAAGAGGCTCATATTTAGCTACAGAACACCTTGGAGGTAGAGCATCCAAGGTAGAGCCTTCTAAGATGAAATATCTTCAGTAAGAACTATTTTATATGAGTTAACAGAAATACAGACACTTCTCCCATAACGTTGTTATTTAAAACTATTTTAGATGTTAGCCAGACACTGCAATTTTCATGCCTGCTGGTCCTAAGGGTCAGGCCTGTAAGAATAAAAATCTTTAGCACCTCTGGTGTTTGTATGCAGAGGAAATCTCAAAGAAAAGGACAAAAGGTCTTCACCTACATTTTCACTCTCTTCTTTTTCACCAGTACCTTCAGGAGAGAAGACTGTAAAGAAGTTTCACAAGGGCCATGACTTAAAACTCCCATAAATCCATCTCCTGCTTTAGCTATTGCTTCCTCATCAGCAGCTTTGATTAATTGGCAGCTGAAAGAAGAAAGTAACAATCTCCAGACACTAGATTCCTAAGAGAACAAGTGTTGAGAAGGATTCTTTGAAGAAACTGGATTAAGCAAAGGGCACAGACAACACAGCCTATTTAAAAGTGTCAATTTGATTGCAGCTCCCCAGGAGAGGGGAGCAAGTGTTTCACAGTGCAGTCAGCCCTCACTAATGGAATTTTGACTCTTGATTACAGTATCAATAGCCATTAGGAAGAGAAAAGGGGAACACCCAGCTGCTTTGGGAGATCTGGCATCTACGAAAAAAGGCCTTATAAAGTATTCCTTTCCTGAGAGCCTCTCCACAGCCAGAGTGCAAATAAAACACACACCACTGGAACCTTTCAAGGAAGATGCACAGCACTTGTTGGTCAGTTTCAAACCACTAACCCTACAATTTAATTTGTATAAATGCTCAACACTTCTGGAAATACCATGTGGAACAATAAAATCAATCTTAGCATTGAGAAATTAATCAGAAAGCTAATCATGTAGAATGGCAGATCCCAAAACATTGTTTATGCTTAAGAAAAAAAGAAAAAGAGAAAAAGAGAAAAAAAAATCTACTACCTGCAGTAGAAGGTACATCTGCACATCTGTCAAAATTCAATGCACTTGACCTATCAGAAATAGGCAACACTGGAGGATAGTTTTTATAGGTCATGACAGAATTTCAAGACATGCTTCACTTTTAATATTTAAAATATGAAATATTTTTTAAAATAATATCTGTGTGTACAAAGTTGTTTCTAAGCAGACATTGAATCACTGCACATAAATATTGGAGCTTTCCCGATGCAAGTGTCTCCCTGTCTTCCACATTGGTATTAGCAGTCAGTTTGCTTTCTTCAGCTTGCTGATATTCTCCCTATAAGAACAACCAAGGCATCATCTCTTAAAAGCCATTTTTTGTGTTGCTTTTCTGTGCTCAAGGTGACTTGGCCTAAAAGCTTCACGAGGAAGCCAGTTGTTCTTAGGTGGAAACCCTGGAGAAGGAAGAAAGAACTTGTTTGAATCACACAAGCAGAAAGGGAACATCAACCCCTCTTTGTGGAGGTCATGGACTTGCCAATTTACAGAAAATAGTGTTGACTCCTTGGACTACAGTATGCAGTAGGAACATAAGGTTAATTTATTAATTTGCAGTGATTTATTGGGGTCCATATCCCCAACATACAGGGAAAGGAATATGTTAAGAGGATGGGGAAGGGACTAGCACCCCCAGCACTCCATGCCCAGGCATACCTGCCTTTCCTCACTTGTACCCTTTGGTTTTGTACATACAAAAGGCAGAATCTCAATGTCTCAGGAGAAGGCAAAGAATTCTGACTGCCTCACCACACAGAGCAGATTGCAAAAGGATGACCTGAATCAAATAAATTACTGATACTTGATAGTTCCCAAATGTGTTAGTTAATAGAACAATAACCTACTTTAACTACATTGCTGCTGCCTTGTCTTTCTGCAGGGTCTGAAAAAAATGCAACAGTGCAAAAGAGATGGAGCATCTACAGGAAATAAATCTGACCTATACATGTTCACCTAGCAATCAGGTGCACCAGAAACTTTAAATCACATCTCCTCTGACCTTTGAAAGGACTTCTTTCACAAACTTTTTTTCTTCTCAGTTCAGACTAAAAAGTTCTTTTTTTCCCTCATCAAAAGCCAAATAAAAATACTTCCTCTTCCTCTGCCCTCTCAAATTTCTGCAATCTTTTTACAAGATAGACACTGTACACACTTAAAAAAAAAACCCACCAAAAATAATGTAAAGCACCTAGAATAAGAAACCACACAGACTTCAAGAAGCTGTTAGGCAAGACACAAAGATAATCAACTGGCTAATGGATGAACAAAATAATCAAATAAACAGTGCCAGAACACCCTCTACTATTTTATGCAACAGGATCATTCAGCTGTTTGTTTATTAAACAATATAAGGATTGCAGCCATTTCTGCCACAGGATTCAGTCCAAGTTTCCCTAAATTTGATAGCCCTGGATCAAGTCCATGGTAAATATCCAGTGTAAATTTAATCCTACAAACAAATGTCCACATAGATTCAGCTCTACAAACATTTAAACTGATACTTTACTATTATTATTTTGATAGCACATTACACATGCATATGACTCTTTCCAGCCCATCAGTTCCCAGCTGCTGAGGTAGGCATGATCTAGAAGAAAGAAGCCATTAGCTCTCGAGAGCATCAGAGACCATGTCAATCAATTCCTACAGTCTGGCCTGGCTGGGCTTCTCACCAACAACACCTGAGTGGTTGGCAGAGTCAAGAAAGCAGCAGGAATACTGGGAAGGAGAGGGAGAAGCTGAGATATGAGAAATGAGGTGACAGGAGGAGTGGCAAGACCCACATACAGAATATAAATATACAAGTCAGGAACACCTGCAGCCCATCACTTCAGCAAGGAGAGGCTGCCTTTTAAACCCTCGGCTGGCAGGCAGCTGCCCTGCTGCTCTGAGCACAAAGTGCCTGCCTCCATCACGGCAGCCTTCCCACAGCCCTCATGTGACCCAGCATCTCCTCTGCCCTGCAGCCAGGTCCACATCTCCCACTCAGCTGGTTACAGCTCTTACGGGATTTTAAAGCTGCTGTATCTGCATCCTTCCAAACTGCTCCTTCAACAAGGTTTGCAGCTCTGAGGTAATCCCTGAGAGGCATTCGTTTTTCTTTTCCAGATTATTCCTTAAAACTGTTTTTGCCATTATGCCTACACAAAACATGCACACACAGACAGAAGTCTTTAGAATCGTTTGGCAGTGCACCCAATACTGACACGTGACAAAGTTGTTCCCCAGTGTGCTCTCAGCCTTGTGGTCTGGGGTTTTCGGTTTGTTTTTGACTGCCAGCTCTCGGCTGCAGGGTTAACTTTGTGGTGGGTATTGTAGAAACCTGAAACAATCAATTCTGATTCATACCCAAGACTCTGAGGAAATATTATAATAAAATTAATGAGAAAGGGATGCAGGTCGGGGTATGGATTGATTCTGTGGTCTTTGTTCTACATGGCAGGACCCCAGGAGTAAAAATTGTAAATATTCTTTGTTTCAGCGTTATCTTGCAATATTCATTGGTTATTTGGAGGGTAAGACCCCTCCACCTTCAGCTTTAGGAATGATACCATTTTGGAGAAGCAAAGTCCTTTCCTGAAACTTCCTTTACAGCTCAAGAATTTAGCCTTCAAGAGCAACTTCATCTTTATTGTTTCTTCATGCTTTGATTGCATGTCATGCCAAGGGAATAAAGTCATGTCACATTCAGAATCCATTCCTTAAACGTAAGAGGGTCCTGACATCAGGGCTGACAAAAAGAAGGAACCAGAATCCCTTGCATTATTTCCTTCATGTAGGGTGACAGAAGTTACAGACCCTGTGAAACTTCTTAAAACAGTATGCACCCCTCATTATCAAATTCCAACAAATCTCACATGCGTAAGTCTTAAGAGAAACAAAAAACAACCAAACAAAAAGACAGGGGGAAAAAAAAAAACACAAACAAAACCAAAAACAAAACACCAAAATCAATGAAACCACAGAACCCACAAAACCTCCCATGCCCAGGAAAGTCATTACTTTCAAATAAAGAGAAAACATGTCCATGCTTCTCAAAATAATCTACAGCACTAGCATACAGCCATGCCAGCTCTGAACTGTACGCAGAATGAAACTAAATATAACTGAAGCAAAACAGCTCTTTTACAGTCTTTTTCCTTTGGGACAATCTTTCATGCATTTCTGTGTATTCAGCTCTGGGATGAGAGAGAGTGGCTGCTGCCTCATTTCCCCCAAGAGCCTCTCTGTCTTTATGTATCGCATGAAAAGGTAAGAGACCAGGAACTTCCTCACGGGCATAAAGGCAAAAATCAACTCTAAAAATCAAGGCTTTATACATTGCTTTACACTGCAATCACCAAATCAATGCCCCTCCAATCACATAAATTCATAACAGTCTCAATAAATTAATTAGTGGATTCACACAGGAAGGGAATAGTCTCACCATGAAGGAAGCAATGCTTCGTATTTCAGTAGCTGGAGCACAAATGTCATTTGGCAAGAGGCAAAAATCAAGTGATTTTCCAGCTATTTAAACACAAAGCACAGCTTCAAGCTAATTAATGCTGTACCAGACGAGCCAAACCCTAATAAATTTGTATAGTAAAGAGTGGAAGGGGCTTATGCAAAAACCATCATTGAGCTAATAATATATGAACCCGTGCTCCACTGTGAAGTTCTGTGAGTGAAACAACCCACCCTGCAGTTTTATACAAATAAACAGAAGCCCCTTTTCAGATAGAATGAGGATGTAGCTCTCTTTTTCCACACAAAGGCTGACTTCTGTAAACCCCACCGTGTTAATGGGACAAGAAAACAAGACTGTCCTACTTGAACTACACCAGGAAGGGAAGATGTATTCATCGAAAGGGTAAGGAATAAAGTCCCACAGGATGAAAAGAAATCCCAAATGCCTTCTTTAAAATAAACCGGGGCTCCTGCACTGTCATTCATTTTGACTGACTGATTAATAACTGGTATTATTCTTCACCAGGATGACAAAATAAACCAATCTTACAGGTTGCTGGATTTATTTCTGAATTCAGTTCTTTATTTTCAAAAATGGTTCTGACTGGCTGCAAAAGGACTGTGCAAATCAATATTAACATCAACGAAACTTGCCTCTTGTTGAGCATACCAATAAAATAAGCAAATGCACAAAGACTGCTTTTAAACAGAAGTTGATTAATATTGGTCTTTCCTCCCAGAAATTGATTTTCTCTAGCAATTAAATACTGTCCTGACAAATATAGTTTTAACTGTGCCCTGAAATTGATAACATTGCTCCTAAGACCAGTTTCCTTTCCATTCCACTACATCTCTGGTCCTAATCCCATGTTACTTAGATAATCCTGCCCCTTCAATAATTCTTTCTGGAGCATCTTCATGTTGTCCCCTACTTTCCTTTTTACACAAGGAATATTATCAGGAATATCAGGTTCTCAATACTTAAAAAGCTTTTCTCTGCTATGACACAAAAAAGGAGACAACCCAATGGTGGCTGAACATCTGCTATGCAAAGCTGTGCTCCTCCTTCAGGAGCCACATTTGGCATTACCCTTTTATTCTTCTCTTTCCATATTAGCCGTCTTCTGATCCTCTCATTACATCCTAATACTGCAAGTTCTCTCACCTGGTGCTAAGAATGAAAATCACATAGAAATTATAATCTCTGTTACAACTCCAAACTGGTTGTCTGGTGGCTATCTATCTATTCTTTCTGGTTTGTCCATGGCACACTGGGGCCAGGGGTATGATAGAAGCAAAAATGAATGAATTGTTCCACCTCTATTTTCTTGGAACACAATCAAGAGCCTGCATTTAAACTTCACAGGTAAGAAACACTCTCCTTTATGATCATCAATGCCTTCATATTCTGTACATTCTGATGTTTTACACTAGAAACCCACTGCAGTCCAGAAGCACTTAATGTTGGAAAAGCTACTTTAGCTATTCATAAAACTTGGGAAAAGTATTATTAATTTTTTAAGTTTAATATTCAAATTGATTAATGCTGACAGCTTCTTTTGGCAATAGAACTATCACTGAAGGAGTGATAAATTCGTTCTCAATGGGCAAATTAATGACTGGCATGTCTGACATTTGACAGTGACCAAGAATTGTCAGTTCTGACCAAATCACTGCTGATGGTTTATACTGCAGGTACAGGAGCCTTATTTACAGACAGTGTAAGACCTCTAGAACTACCTGAAACGAGGTTGTAGCAAGGTGGCTGTTGGTTCTCTCCTAACAAGTAACAAGCAATACAACAAGAGGAAAGGCCTCAAGCAGTGCCAGAGCAGGATTAGATTGGGTATTAGGAAAAATTTCTTCATGGAAAGGGCTGTCAAGCACTGGAACAGGCCATCCCTGAAGGTTTTTAAGATGTGCAGGTGTGACACTTAGGGACATGATTTAGTGGTGGCCTTGGCAGTTCTGGACTAATGGTTGGACTCAGTGATGTAAGGGGTCCTTTTCAACCTTACCAATTCTATGACTGGGGAAAAGGGATATGCTACACAGGAAAAAATGTTCACAATCTACCCCAGCTGAATCACAGCTACAGTATTACTCTTTTAACAGGTTGCCAACATTTATGCCACTCAATGAGAGACTAGTATTTTACTTAAGGCATATTTACCTGTAGAGAAGGGATAGAGCTCTTCACTAGGCTTCACAGATTTAAAAAAACAAAAACATCTGAACTGAATTTCACATAGGTTTCATTAGCACCACAGACCTTTTGAAGTTTAACAGACTAAACTCTCAATGGTACTTGACCTTGCATCTTCATGAAAAGAAGGATTAGATGCAATCTTCAGGATCTAGGACTATAAACCTTATGCTGAAAGCAAAAGGTTAGACATGTTCCACAAGAAGGAAATAAGTAGCAAGGCAACAATACTTCAAGGAGTCATTTAAGACATTCACAGCTCTATTCAGACTGTTGAAAATCCTTCCTTTATCAATAAGAATACCATTAGCTCTTTTTGAAAGACTTAACAGATTAGACAAAGGCTGACTCGAACTTAACTTTGCACCTCCTGATCTTACCGCTCACCTTCTACTAGCTGGTCCAAGGAGGAGATCTTCTTGGAGCCATCAATTGTGTAGATTGTTCTCACTCCCTGGGGCAGGTTGACATTGTCGGACAGAGTTCGGGTCAGGTCAGCCAGGAGAGCTTCAAAGGACCTAAAGCGGTCAGGGGAGATGGCATATACAATCCCTTTGAAATACCGGTCTCCGTTACGATAGAAACGAACTTTCTTGGCTTTCTTCTCAGAGCTCAGCGTCTGTAGAGTACGGGTTCGGTAAAAGCTGCAGTGGGCACTGTGAGTAGGGCTGGGTAAACCGTTCACCCGGGACCCTCTACCATATCGCTGCGCTTTGTCACGCTCATCAAAATGCTCCAGCTCCATATCTCTCCCAAGGGACATCTTGGAGTTCAACCTAAGGAATGCACAAGAGGAGAGAAAAAGCTTAAGAAACTTAGACGTTCTAAGGGAGCTCAATTTAAGACTTCCTGCTCTATACGTTTTTCTTACAGAGGACTGCTTTCTAGGTTAAGAAAAATGTTTGAATAAATCCATGCTCCATTCACATGGTCATTTTACACATAAGCCACTTCCCGTGCCGTAAGAACTACATTTCAGTTAGACATCATAACAATGTCACCCGTGAACCCAAATGCTAACGATATGCAAACACTGAGAAGTGTTTGTTCAAACTCAGTATGTCGGAAAATGAGGTGACGAAGCTGACCTACTGGAAAAAAGGAACAAATGCATCAGCTTCTACTTTTTCTCATGTTATATTCAGGTGCTATTTGAGTCTCATCTACCTTCTAAACTGTTTGCCCCCACGAAACTCTTGGTTCCAATTGTGATCTCAAGAGGTGTTGTTTCAGAAGGGCTGCCAGATGCCAACAACCAAGCAATTAAGAAATTTTCAGAGGAATAGATCTGGCAGGTTGGCAATAAGAATCAGGACTATCACACATAGTGGGTCAATCCCAATGTTAAAAACTACCAGCATATTCCAACCCTTGGTTTCCTCACAGCCTAAGCTTTGTAATAAATTACTTCAGTTGTCCTTGTGCAAACGCTTTACACAGTCTGAACCAACAGAAGGGCTCAAAAGGCATGAAATTAAAAAACAAAAAAAAATAGAGGGAGACAGTGTTTATCAATGAGCAAGCTACTTCTCTATGTACTCTATGTCTTGCAAGACATATTATAAATATCCTAAGTCTGATATTCAAATTGATTAAGGCCGACAGCTTCTTTTGCCATCACCAAAGGACTGATAAAATCAGTGTCATTGAGTAAATGAGCAATTGGTGTCCCCCATGTTTGACAGCGAGAAACACCTGTCAGCCCTGACCAAAACAATCCCAGTTGTTCCATACAGGTTACATAAACAGAAGTCCACACGTTCTGAAATAAAATCAAGGAGGCAAGTACTTCTGTTCCTTTTTGACAACTAACACAAGACTAAATAGTACAAAGTGCACATTAATCTTCACAAAGAGAAGACACAAAAATACAAAAAAATAGAATGATCAAAAGATCATTAGGTTCAAAACATAATCATTTTCATTCAGGAGCCACCTAGATTTGCAGTTGTCTGCAGAATAGTAAAGCACTGTAAGTTTATTTATAGCACAGATACATAGACCTAATTTAGAATTGGCCTCTCTCATTGATTTCCAATAAAAAGACAAAAAGCAGCAAGCACTAGCTTTGTTTCAACCACTCATAATGATGCGACCATTAAGAAAAAAGATGAATTCAAACCAGCTGTCGAACAGTGGGAGGAAATAGAGAAAAACTTACAGATGCTCTTTGGCTTGCAGAAGTTTCTATTAAACCAATGATTATACAGCTGGACCCCGATGCTGCAAAGCTGTAGGTGATGTGCTCAGCAACTTCTCAGAGCAGTCCATGTGCTGGACTAGCACAAGCACCTAAGGCAAATGTGGGGCCCTAGTGGAAATTATTTACCCTACTTTGGTTACAGCTCACAATCGACTTTGTTACACTGACACAGGATCACATGCTTATGTATAAATGCAGGATTTATACTTGTAAATCCTTTAAAAGTACCTACACATAGTGCAGTGTATTTGTGTGTGTTTTCTTATATATATAAGAAAAAGATTAATCTCTGCTTTTCCCATGCACACTACATCTCACTTCAGTGAAATGAACAAGAACATCTGCTGTGGCGTTTCACTGATGCTTCTCTATAGGTTAAAGGCAAAATATAGCTTAATGGCCACATCTTAGGATTGAAAACATACCACCACTACTTTCATGTTAAAAATTTTTTTGTCAGTTATTTTAATTCACATCAAATTCCAGTGAGAACCTGTTGTTCAGATTTTAAAAATCCCAGAATGTACAATTCAGAAACTGTCTCTCTGAAGCAATTACTGTGCCAAGAAAAATGGATTTTTTTTAGCTTTGCTGTTATCTTTGCTCAAACCATCTCAAATACAGCCCCCCCCCCAAAAAAAACCCCCAAAGTTTAGATGAAGATATACTCTTTCAGCTTTATTAATATTAGATGAGAGGAGGAAGAAATGCGAGTCACTGTCCTTTCTTCCACACGTTTATGCTTTTATGAATAATGTCTGTAATTCCCAACTACGTCCTTAAAACTGAAATTGAGCTCCCTTTTAGCTCCACAGTCCTGGTATGTATAGAAAAGCGTGTTTAAACCACAAGGTCAGAGCAGACAAAGAAATCCTAAATAATTTGATGTTTCCGTTTGTGTGTATATAGTATTATACAGGCAGATACAGAAAAACGAACAGACACGCCCCTGAAAAACCACCATGCCAACACTGCACACCCTAACATCTGTTAAAGAATTATTTATAATACAGGTGTGGGTGAGCATTTCCACACATGAAAAAACCACACATGCTGATAAAAAAAAAAAAAATCCCCACACCACGCCGCGATGTGACTGGGACCCAGCGCAGATCACACGGCACCAAGCAGCAGGATGACCACCANTTACCTGTTCTCCGCAGCCTGGCGGGCACCTCCTCACTCAGACCTGCCGGCCGGGCGCGGAGGGAAGGCGGCGGCTCGGAATGGGAAGCGGCCAAAGAGCGGCGGCTCCCCCCCCCCCCCCCCCCACCCCCCCGCCGTAGGCGCCGTAGTTGCCGCCGAAAGCGGCCCCCCCGCCCTTGTTACGCCCCCCCCCGCTGTNCTTAAAACTGAAATTGAGCTCCCTTTTAGCTCCACAGTCCTGGTATGTATAGAAAAGCGTGTTTAAACCACAAGGTCAGAGCAGACAAAGAAATCCTAAATAATTTGATGTTTCCGTTTGTGTGTATATAGTATTATACAGGCAGATACAGAAAAACGAACAGACACGCCCCTGAAAAACCACCATGCCAACACTGCACACCCTAACATCTGTTAAAGAATTATTTATAATACAGGTGTGGGTGAGCATTTCCACACATGAAAAAACCACACATGCTGATAAAAAAAAAAAAAATCCCCACACCACGCCGCGATGTGACTGGGACCCAGCGCAGATCACACGGCACCAAGCAGCAGGATGACCACCAGTCACCGGGGCAGGGCGGCGGGTTTGCTGGGGGAACACGGGGACATGCGGCAGCGGGTTCACGAAAAGATGGGCTTTATTCTGCCGGGGTAGGGGAACCGTGTGTGAAACACCCCCACTCCTCTGGAGGTGGCACCAGGCACCTCAGCCGCCCGCGGGGTGCCCGAGCCGCAGGGCGCCCGGGGCAGCGCCGCGCCCGCTCCCCGGGGCCGGACCGCGCTNCCGCGACCACCCGGCTGTAGGCGCAGTAGTTGCCGCAGAAAGCGGCTCCGCTGCCTTTGTTACGCCTCCCCTGGCTGTAGCGCGCTGCTGGGGAGCCCGGGCTGCAGCTGCTTCGCCTTTCTTCTGCTGCTGCCGGTTGCAGTGATTTGCATTAGCCCGGCCCTCATTGAAATGCGGCTCTTCACACCAGCCTCTCCCAGGCGCTCTCCAGAGGGCGGCGCCGCCGCCGCTGTCTCCCCCTCTCTCCCTCCCGTTGCGGGCCCGCTCTTCCATCGGCGCTGCGGGAATGCCGCCGCCGGAGCCGCTCCGGGCACGGCGCCCTGCCCGCGCCGCGCCGGGTGCCAGCCCAGCCCTGCCCTGCCGGGACCATCGGGCACCATCCCGGCGGGCTCTCCCCGGGGCACATCCCGGCCGCACCGCGGGTCGCTGCCCGCCCGGCGCCTCCCTCCGCCCCGGCCGGGGAGACGTGCCCGATCCCGAGCTGCCTGTGCCCGGGGCTGTGCTGTGCCTGGCGAGGGGGCATCTGGCCCCAGTCCGAAAAACGCCTTGGGAAGTAATTTTAGCAAATGTGTATGTTGGCATTTCCAGGAGGTTCGCCTGGGCGCGAAGTACTGAAATCCCATCGAGTCCCCAAAGCCCCAGGACGCGGTTTGGGTGCTGAAGGTGGATTGATGTGGAATCTAGGTATTAAAAGCAGCGGAGCCATGCTTAGTTATATGCCTGGTTCACCATGCCCACACCACTCGCTTAGTTGCAGCTGATCTTGGAGGTGACTAACTTCCATAGATGCTACAGTTTTTAGCCTGAAATTTCTCAGAACACGTATTTGGCCAAAGGCATCTCGGGCTTCATCTGACTGAGTCACTCAGGTCTTGGAGCATATTTGCTAAGTCAACCTCCACCCAATTCAGCCATACTTGATGCTTTCTCCTCATAGGCTTGTTATTCTTCACTTTAATGTCAACATTTCAGTGGTGAGATCCTTCTCGGGATGAAGGATCTGTTTTGCTTCTCCTTTGTGCAGCAAAGACTTCTGCCCTCTTCTGCTTGTCAGGTAAACAGCCTATGGCCCAGGGGGACATGGAAGGGAAGAAAACACAGTCTGTCCCTTCTGTTGGAGCTGCTCCACTTTGAAAGAATTAAAAATGCATTAGATCAGAGAGAGGGAATTAGTCTGTAACCTCGTGGTTATGGCACTCATTTGGAAAGGACAAAAGATGGCTTTGTGTGTCTGTACTACGGACAATTTATGTGTTTTATATCCATAAATCCAGAGACAATCAGTGGAGCAGGGACTGAAGCCCAAGCTGCCCAGCTTCCTTTGATAGACCTTTAATCAGAATAGAGGCTCCTGTTTAATCTGTCTGAAAGCAAACCAAGCTTTCCATCTACAAAAAATGTAAGAGCGTCAAACGAAGAAGGGGATGGAACACTCCCTTTCTTTTCTTGTCCCCTAGAGAAGTCCACATGTAGGCTCTCAGGAGACAGGAGATTCCCTAAAGGAGAAAAATGAATTGTTGCCCTGTCTTCATCATCCTGGAGGAGTTTTTGAACCACTAAAGAACAGAGCAGACAGGAGTCTTCTGGCTACACATTTTTCCTTAGTTTTTGAAAGAGAAATGAGCACCTGAAACTTTCAGAAAAACTTCTGCTGAAAGGAGTAATAGTATTAAAATACCTGAGCATCAAAAAGAGTCAGAAGTCAATGTACAACTGTGTTCTCAGCACACTCTTGCCACCTAGCTTAGTTTCTGTGGATCCTGTTCTAAGACACTGAAGCCTTCCCCTATGGAAAATGAGGTGCAGAGTCACTTTACTATAAACACTGTTGTTTTTCAGATGCAAGTTCCTAAAAAATAAGCACATCCACATTGAGTACTTCACCAGCTTTTTAGTCTGTTGCGTTTGAAAATATCTTAGTCTGTGCTTAGACAAAACAGATACCAGTGATACTGGTAACTTTGTTATACTTGGGGGGAGAATGGAAACTAGTATTAAAAGAATTCTGGTAGTCTTACAACAAAACTTTATTCTTTAAGCCACTTCTTTTTTAGGTCAACAATCAAATAAAATATTCATGACAGTCTTAAATGATAAGAAAAAACAGGCAATCACAAAGATTAGAGATGGAAAATACCATTATGGTCCTGAAAAGGGAGTGTTCTTTAGCATTCTTCAGTGCTATTTTGTTCATTTTAAATGCACTGAATTTAAATGTCTTGGGGCTCATTTAAATGTCTTGGGGCTTCTGCTCCCCAAAGGAAACATCCCTTTAAAGTTGAATTCCTCCAATGATAAGGATTTTTTTGTCTGATCATCAGGTTAATGGAAGTTTCTTGTGTTTCAACTCATTACTTTAGCTATAGTGCCCTGTATTCACGTACATAATTTATTTCTCCCATTGGTGTTTACATCTCTCTGACATGTATTATTAACATCTAGCCTAAGTGTTCAAAATATTTCACAGATGTTCAAGAAAGACCTTCACTCTGACTATACTAAAAAAAAGGTCAAAATAAAAGAATACAGTATAAATCAAGGCAAAAGTATAGACCCAGTAGGAAAGTATCTTTTAAAATGTGTTGTTTTGTTCAATTGAAGTTTTGTGTCTAACATGAAGACAAAACACAATCATGTAGTCTGTTTGTCAAGCATTCTCACCATGCTTTTATTTTTAATGCACTTTAAAACGCGCTTTACCTTTCTTTCTTGTGTTTGTTCTCCATTTGAATTAAAACAACGCAATTCCGAATAGAAAGAGCCTGAAAAACACATTTCAACAGTTATAGAATCATCCCGTTAACATACTGTTTTCCTAATAGAAAATTGTCTTTCCTTGTTGGACAGGGTTTGAAATATTATGTATTTCTAAGACTCTTGTAAATGCATCTTTATAAACCACACTACAGTCATCTTTTTATCACTTTGGATAAAATAAGTAACTTTGATTTCTCATCTCTGTTAATGTTGATCAAGTTTCTCAGATCTGTCTTCCAACAGTTCCAACTTTTCTGAACGTTTGTCATTTTTGAGCGCCTTTGTCAAAGTAGAATTGGAAAGAGTTATGTCACCACCCAACACTCCTGTATCTGAAGGCTGTACCAAATGCCTTGGAACATTGTTCTGGGATCTTCTCCTTAGTTGGCTAACCACTGTGACCACTAAATCCTTTTCAGAGTCACCGCTTTCCAGGACACAGTCCCCAGTCTTCTAAATGTGACCTACATTCTTTGTTCCTGCTGAATGACCTTGCATTCAGCTGTCTCAAAAAGCACGTTCAAATGATCCTGGCTCACTACGAGATGTCAATTTCCCTACAGAAAAACTGTTTTTTCTTTGCATTATTTAGTGCTTTGTGCATTTCATGCCATCTGAAAATTTTACCATTAATGTTGTTAAACATTTCTTCAGATCACTCAAAAATTTATGCGCTGGTGGAAGACAGCATTTTCCAAAACGCGGGGCTCAATCCCCCACGGCAGCGGTGTCAAGGGCATGTTTACAGCTCACTCCACTTCTCATCAGAGAGGCACTCGGCTCTCAGGATGCCACGCCAGGCCAAGGGAACTGGTGCTAACGCCGCCGCAGATGCCCAGCTCAGCAAACAGCCTGTGCCAGCTCCCAGCAGGGATCTGAGCAACTGGAGCGGCACCAGCCAGCTGGGCACTGCAGAGCCCTGCGCCGGGCTGGGCCGCGCCGCGAGTCCTGGCACCAGCCACATCGGCAAAAACTCACCCAGCAGAAACAGCAGAACTCTCCACATTCCTCAGGAATTACCCGGGGGATGGTGGTTAGCTGTTTATGCTTACGTTTGTAGATTTGCCATCTAGCCGTTTCACAATTAATTATTATGTGTTGCACTGATTTTGTGCGATGCTAGTGGCTTAATTAGGCCGATATACTGCTGTATGTCTGTCGCTTTACAGAAGCGTATGTCAACGCACTCATCTTTATCCATCTTATCCAACAATTTCCCCCAGAAAGCTGCCCAATTTGACGTATTCGTTGTCAATAATCACACAATCATTTCTGGCATTGATTACACCACCTATCAGGAGTCCATTTGTTTTACCTGCTAGTGATTTCAGCATAGATAGAATTATAAAATAAGGGTCGTATTTTTTATGTTGTCCAAATGTAATCCTGGCTTTATCCATGTTTTCATTACATCCTTAACATCCTAGAATTTCTTCAATAGCAACATTAATTGTTCAGGAAGACTGGTAATAGTTTCTTTTTAAACTATTCATGTATTAAAAATTATTTCCATATTATTTTAGACAAAAAACATATGGCATTCATGCTTGGGATGGGACCATATTATGAAGAAATATTACTTCAATATTTCTATCTGTTCTGCATTGTTATTGAGTATTTCACCTGTTTCCTTCTAATAACAGCCCTATGATTTTGCTAGGATTTTTTTTTTTTCAAAGTATTTTATTTTTTTTTTAATTCCTCTTTCTCCTTAGTGTTTCTGGTTATAAAATTTCATCCTGATAATTTCTCATATGTTTGCCATTTCTACTTCACTGGTCACGGACTTACAACAGTGGGCAAAAGAATAATTTTTGCTAGATTATCTGTCCTCTATTTCTCTTCATTGAGGTTATGTTTTAAAAAAGACAATATTCTCTCTAACTGCACAACTGGATTTTTGAATCTGGTAAAATCGTTCACTGTTACAGATTTTTATTTTTTTTTCATTTATTTTCTTATAAGTGACTTCTCCAAGAAATTCATCTTTTTAAACTGCAGACCAGGAGTTAATCCTCTTTACATAGAGCAGATATAATTACATGCTGGTCATTGGATAAAACATTCTTAAAGTTAATTTACATCTTTGTTCACTAGAAAGAGGTCCCATTGTAAAGGGAACACATTCAGTATTGGAAAGTTATCTTATTTCACTTTCTGATATTCCGTGAATGCTTTCACTATGTCAAAAAAAGACCTTCAGCATGACTTGTCAGACTTATGTCTCTTATTTTACTTTCAGATATTATTATTCCAGGTATGAGTAAGGACATGAGTTTGAGTATGAGTTTAAAGTATGAGTTTAAAATATGAGTTTAAAGAGCTGGTTTGCTGATTTGATTTGCCCATATTGGTTACCAAATTAAACCTAAAGCCCTGTCTTTTGGGTTTATAAATTATAAATAAGCCTTCCATGTGTCAGGTCAAATCCTACTCATGCAACTCTACCCATCTCCAAATATTCTCCATCACCATGTAGTATAGAAAGATATATATTTGAGTAAACTCTTCCTATAATTTTTCTTCTTTCCAGATTGCCAGGAAGTTGAATTAAAATATTTCTGAAGTGTAGGATCTGACTTTTTGCTGGTCTTTGGTTTAAACTAGTTAAATGGAATTGATATTCTTTTCTGACTGGTAACCTTTAGCAGAAGCAATTTAAATAATTTAGACTATGTATGTTAACAATAACCTCAACTCAATCTCAGTGGTATTCACATGCTCTAGGCTGAAGATTTCAGGACTGTCTTTTTCATTTGGAGAGACAGCTGGAATATTTTATGAATATAAATGCATAAGCTGTTTTTGTTTGTTTGTTTTTAATGACCTAAGAACAGCATATGTAGTAGGGTTTTTTTCACCAGTATTTTAAAATTAAGTTAGAGGGGCTAGGGTTGGGATACAATCTTTACAAACATTACTTTTTAAAAGGAGCTGCTTCCCAAAAGAATTTAGAGTGTGAAATTCTTCACCAACTATTGGCACTTTTGAAGTAAAGCTCCAAATAATACATTTTTGCCAAGTGGGTCTTGTCAATCAGAAGAGGGCTGGAATATCACAGTAGCTAAGGCAGGATTTTATGAGGAGAGGGAGGGATAGACATAAGCTCATCCTCAGGTAGATAATCAGCCAGTGTGTGTCCAAAGTCCCTCAGGACATAAAGAGGAAACAGCAGGGAAAACCTCAGCTCATTCAAAGAGGAGAAATGAAGTGGGAAGACTTTAGACACACAGGAAGTGTGTGGATAGGAACAGTTTTTTCACCTTCTAGATACCATTTTTGTGACGCACTGACCAGATGGGGTTGTTGAGCAGTGTCTGCTGGGTTCCACAGCTCCTCTTACAACCCAAGTCAGATCCTTTGGGCATTTTTCTGAGTGTGGATATGGGTGCAATCCTCTCTCACAGTCCATTGCCAGGTTAGGGGTGTAAGGCAAAGCTGTTGCTGTAACAGCTGCTGCTCCTTACATTGTCTGTTCTGATGGTCCTTCCACTCAACCACTCCAGGACAAAGAGCTGCAGCAGGTAGAACTAATTCCATTGCCTTTGAGTAAAGATTTATCTACGTTAATTTATCTACATTAAAATTCTGATTAATTTAGAGGAGACTCAACCCTCAATCTATCATGGTAATCTTAGAGATTTCAGCCTGTCATCAGCGCGTGCATAAATAGTAAGTATTATTTTAAGATGCTGAGCAGGAAATAATTTGATGTCCAAATTATTTAAAAGATAAGGTCTAGAAAAATGCTCTTTAATAATATCTCTGGTGATGCTAATTTGGCTATTCTTAGCTACTATAAGGTTGGGTACTGCTGTAAGTTTCATCAGGTAAAAGACAAACAAAATGATCACAGATATCAATCCTAAATATTGCTAAAAACACCTAAGGTAACATACAGGCAGTAGAAGTTTTGTCTGCAGACTGTTTTAATTAGCAGTATTTTCATGGAGTAATTGGGACTCTTGTGGTAACATGGTTTAAGGTAAAATCAGATCAAAGTATAATATTCCACAGTCATCACAGATGGTGTCAGGGATGCATAGACAACTAAATCAGCATACACGGAGGAAAAAGAATGAAAGTTGGAGACTCTCTGAGAGAAATTAAACAGCCAGCAAATGGAGAAGCCAACTAAATGTAGCTGACAGTCTTCTCATCTTCCCCCAGAGGAAGGACTTAACTTCCTAAAGCTGGACTCAGACTTTAGAAACCTAAACACAAAACTGAGATCATCCCAACATACTACCCTTCTGGACAGTGCCAGGCACCAAACCAGTTCAGCTGCACCAAACCAGAATTAGCCCAAAATTTGTCAAAAACTTGACCTTGAAAAAGACTTCAGCCCATCTAAAACACAATGATCTGGGATGATTCAAAATTAAATATCTTTAAGAGTTGCTATTTTAGAATTACTTGTTAAAAAATGTAAGACAAAAGCTCTGGGCTGGCGTAGATGGATGTTTTCTTTAATTTAAAAACTCTCTGGATTTTCAGCTCAGTCCTTTGATAATAAATAGAGCCACTGCAATCTATAAGGTAACCATGTTTGTGGGGGTAAGTAAATGAGGTCTAGAAGAGAATAGGGTAGATGGCCAATAACTTTTTCTGCTTGTCCGTGTGTGTAGTTACATTTTGAAGGTTTAGGTGCAGTCAATGTGAAATAAATTCACATGTAGCTTTACAGGCAAGTTTTGATAAAAAGATGCTGTTACCATTAATAGCCATAAAGAAGTCAAAGAAAAATCTTAAGATTACATTCAAATCATTGTTGATAGAAAGGAAATTGGTATTAAGTTAATCCACATGCTCTTAGATAGTAACAAAGCAAAATCTAATTTGCCATGAAAGGGAAATTCAGAGTCCTCTATTTTGAAGAACTAATTAATTTTGCTTTAGTATACAGAAGTTTAGTGTAAAATATCCCTTGAAAATTTATGAGAAAGGCTGTTTTACATGAACAGAATTATACCTCATTAAAGCTTTAAAGAACTGTAAATCATGCATGGTTTAAGTTTGTAATAAAGGCAGTTATTCTGGAAAAATAGGGTTAACAATTAATTGATGATATTGCAGTAGATAGTGGCATTAAAACTTCTCTTTTCTTTCTTCCTTTTTGGCTGGTGTAGGCCTAGGGGAAACTGCCTCCAAACAATTATTCTTGTTTTCCTCACTCAGTATAATTTTACCAAGGTTATTACACTAAGAATTATCCAAACAACAGAAAACCCACTTCTAGATTTAAAAAAAAAGGCTGTTTTGGGGGGTTTTTTATGCTGTGGAGTGCCATTGTGGAAGGAATCAAACATTAAGAAGATATGTGAACCTTCCATGGACACAGAAGCTGTCACAGAAGCTAGTTTCAACCATTTTTCAATCTTGTTAATTCCACAATTATCAGAGAAGAGGAAGATCTTCCCTTTCATTTGACAGCTTCCTTTTAAAGTATTTCTAATTCTTTAATTAAATTTCCTTTGTAAGAGATCTCTCACAGTGGTGTCACAATTTCCACGATAAATTAAGGTTTCCCTGTAAAGCCAGGAGACAAACACTTGTTTCTCAGTCTGTAACACTGCTGTCTGCTGTGATGGTAACATCTCACTTTTCTAAGTGGCAAGCTATTCTGAGAGTTGAAGAGTAACCAATGTCAAGGTTGCAGAAAAAGATTCAGCTAAGCTTTTTTTTTGCTCACTCTGAGTCTGCCTTTATTTGTCCTCTGTGGAATCTCACAGTTCTCCCATCCCTCAAGCAGTCTTGGAGCTGAAGCACTCTATCATCCATGACTAACCCAAAAGGATTGGGTGAGTTTGAGTCAGTAACCTGTGAAGTGTCACACAGTGAAACAGGTCCTGCCTCTCCTCTTTATCTCTGTCTGTGCCTCATGCTTTCATGCCGTGCAGGATTTTGCTTTCCTAGTCTGGCTATCGTGTTCCCCAGAGGATATCTTAGCTCTGCAGCTCCTTTCTTCCCTCCCTTCCTCCCTCTGCTCAATCACATGCTATAAGGTGCCAGACACATCCCACACCATCCCCCAATCTGTACTGCTCTCTCATGCACGGGAGAAAATACTTAAGGAATGTACAAAGATGTGAATCATTGTTAGAAACAAAATGTGATTTCTTTTGCAAAAGAAATAAAGCCCTTAGAAATATTTTTTTTAACAATCCAAAGATATGTTTACCTTACTTTAAGACATAAAATTTTGTCATAGTCATCCATGAGGCCTCAGTTTTATCCAAATATATCAAGAAATGTTGACTATGTCTCAGTTTTGTCCTTGCGGATTTGTTTTTGCCTCTGGCTTACAGGGTCCTTTTTGCGCTCTGCTATCATTCTTTCAGCCTGTGTTCTCAAGCTATGACTCTTCTGGCCTTGTCTTCTCAGCAAGAGTCTTCAGGACCTATGGCTGTGGTCACTGACCCTTAACAGCTTATATGTCTGTAAGAGTAGCTACAGTGAATTTCTTTTCTGCCTCTTTCCTCAGGCACAGTGTTGCCAGATGTCTGAATATAGCAACCATCCCATTAACCAAGAAAAACACATAATCTCTCTCGGAACAGCACTAAATTTAACATGGTCATTAAAAAAGTGCTGCTAGGGATTCATTTCATAGACCTGCTACTATTCTGCAGCCTACAAAATAAAAGACTAGCACGCCATCTTAATTACACCAAATAATTATGAGTTGCAATCAGAGACTCTTAAGACATATTTACTCCAGAAACTGAGGGGAGCATATGAAAAGGGGAGGGAATTAAAATGAAATTGATAATAAAGCTGAGATTTTCCTTACTCTGCATGTTACCATGTCAACCTGAGTTATGCAGCATCACATTTGAGATCTATTCAAGACCCCTTCAAAAGCTTAGCAACTAACCAGGATATTATAGATGGATTTTCAGCTGATTTTGACATCTTTTGCATGATAAATGCTACTTAACCACATTCTTTTTCTGGTTTAATATCAAATACAACTGAGCAAATGTTTAATTATATCCATGCAGATGGTTTATTATGTAAGAGATAATTGCTTGTCCCACTTTTAAAGTACTAAACCATGCAGAAAACATGGGCACAATCATTTTAAGACAGCAAGTAACTTAATGTAAAGTATTATTTCTTGCACATAGCAGAGAAAAACATGAAACCTCAATATGCTGTATGTGTATAAGTCTCAGATGGTTTAACGGGGATTCTTTTATGTTACTGTGTGAATATTTCCCCTGTTCTAGCAGCCTTCTTAATGTCAGCACAGCTTTCTACTGCTGTCTGACAGTGGCCTAAAGCCTTTCATTGAAAACTGAAGCAATGTTAAGTTTGACAGCTAATCTTTCAGAAAAGGCATCTTTCTTTATTTTGATGTACTTAAATATATATAATGTTCTTTATAATTTAAAATACCTTACATATGTTATGTATGAAGTATTAGTTACAGTTTCAGCATAGATTTGAGTATTAGATAAGCTGGCACACAACAAAAGTTGGTAGGTAGATGCTATTAAAGAATTACAACGTTTTTACTTGCTTTTCCCATGTTAGTTGAGCTACTTAAATGTTTTGAGGAACAAAAGATGCAAAAAAATGACTTAAAAGCAAAATAAAAGTATCAGTCTGAAATTGTTTAAATTTGCACTCTCAGTAGAGAACCTGGACTTATTTCAGTAAAAGACTGTATTAAACCTGTAAAAGAGAATAACTCCAGAAGTGATAAATCCATTGCACAATATTGTGATAATCACTTTGCTAGACCACCAATGATATAAAAGTGATTAAACACAATTTACCATCAGATGCAGAAAGTTCTCTCACATAAGACCTATGTTGAAATAATTGTTCTCAGAGCAGCAGAACAAATGGACTTTAGCCAGTTGCACATCTTGCCTATTTTGTTTCCTGGATGTCCAATGGTGAGAGAGTTTCCTAATCTTTTCCTTAGCACAAACACAAATACCCTGTCTCTCTAGTCAGGTGTCTTATTTCATAACATTTTCAGGAATTCAAAATAGTTTACTTCCCTCCCCTTCCCCAATTTGATTACAGTTTCCAGGGCCTGCAGATGATCAGGAGGCAGTTGATGGATATGACTTGCTCAACAAGGGCAGCGAGCTGGCAGTGATCCTCCAGAAAAGCGTCAAGAGTCTCTGTGGGAGAGGAGATGGTTCACACCTTATCACTGCCAAAGACATGCTGGAAGTTCAGGTGCTCAGTTTGACAGTGTTTGCTCCTTACTTTAGAGGAAGCTAATTTTTAATTGAGGATCACAGATTTTTTTTTGTTTGTTTCATATCTTCAGCTAAACCAGTAGAGAAAACCTCTGTCTCAGCAAATGTCTGCCAGATGGATCCATTTATGCAATCCCTGCATCTTCCTTGGGCAGCTCAGCATATTCCCCAAATATCCATAATCCCAGTAAGAACGTTGTCTCCCTATGCTACTTCATATTCCGGAATGAAAGTAGGACTACAAAATAATCAACACTCCCCCCTGGCTCAAGTTATGTTACATTTGCACACAGATAACATGCAGGAGCATAACCAGACTGCTCACTTGTTCAAACATGTAATGTTTCCTGGGCTGTGGTTTCCAGGGATCCCATCTTTTATCTAATCCCTGATGATGCTGGATACAGAAATACTCCAGCAGAAAGTGGGTGTCTGAACCTAGGATTACTTATGTTGCTTTCTGTTTTCTCCCTTTCCATTGGCCAACAAAAATAGGGAGCGAGGGTGAAAGAAGCAAAGGGCAAAGGTGGTTACAAAGAATGAAAAAAAGCAGAATGATAATTACTTTTCAGTTGTGTGAATAGATTTGAAAAAATGTGCCTATAGCAAAAGCTGTGCTTTTGTCAGGCTTCTGAGATAAAAAATAATATTGTTAGAAGTTGATAGCTGTATTTTGCAAGGGAGCTGAAGTGACCCTATACAAACTAAGGCTGAACTCCATATTAAGATAAATCCTTGAATATCTGGTTTGAAAAATGCTTTTTTCTTCTTTTCTCATTAAACAGGGATTGCTTTATTGTTGCTGGGCATACACAGTGAGCCCTTCAGTTTCCCCATGGCCACATACTGTACAGTGCAAAGCTGGAAGAATTGCCCTAGATTTTGCACCTTTTCTGCTGTTCTGTCTGTGTAAGAAGCCATGAAAACTGCAGAAAGAAAAGTTGTAATAGTGATTTTCCTGAACTCCCTGCAGAGTTTTTGGTGTTAATACTTTTTCATTCTGGAGCTAGAGAGGAAACACAAAGCTTCAGGGTGAGAAAGGATAAAACAAGCACAAAGCTGGGTAAAGAAAAAAGAGGAAACAAAGTAAAGATGGGCTTTAAAATGTATGCTGCATATTTTAGTATGATAACTATGTGTGATGATAATATGCCTGTAAAAAACCACTGGTTTAATCAGTAGGAATGTGAGCTCTTATGTGTATCTACTATCATATGCTCTCAGAGTTGCAAGTTAAAATGAAACTTGTGAGTATGGGTTTTAAAGAGCACTAATTTCCACCCATGTTGTGTCAGCCCCATCCGTATTTCACAGTGTGCCAACTTAAAACAAAGAGGTGCAGTGTGCCTACCAAACTTAGGTAAAGCACGTTTATTAGATGATACTCTGAATAAATTATGTACATGATTGGTTTTCTTACAAGGTACTATAGATTAAAATGCTCTCCCTTAAATACATAAGGAGTCCTGGCATGTTTTCCCACAAACAGGATCTAGGAGACAAGAGCAGAACAGGTATATTCCTGCATTTATGAAAATGTAGATACGTGTATGTGCTGAGAGCTGAGGGACTGCACAGCTCTATGGCAAAGGGGCTGATGGCCATGTGGGGGCTGAGAGGAGGAAACAGGCTGCTGTGTTGAAAGCTGAGGGGGAGAGTGGTTATATAAAGATGAAAGACAAGGTACTGCCTACAAGCCTGATATAAGAAGATATGCTTTGGGAAGAGTCAGTGATAATGAGACATAAACAGGAAAAGGAAACAAAGGAAAAGGTATATGTGTATGGCCATAAAAGGAAAGGGTATATGTGTATGCCCATGTACACACATCAGACATCATGCAAAATAAGACAAGGGAGGTTAACTCTTTAGTATTTGGACAGATCCTCTTATGTTGTACATCCTAGCTTCTCCATCCTTTTTATTCTAAGTTTCTTATATGTATTTTTTCCCCTTGGATACAAGGATAACCTAAAATTCAAAGAAAAGCAGCTTGCCTTGTTTGGGTTGTTTTGTTTCATTTTGTTTTCAAAATGAAATGCAATACAGCAGACTTAAAAGGAATTTAGTCTATCCCAAGCAGCCATAAATCTACCCCTCAGAGAGCCAGGGTCAAATCTATAACATGTATAATATATATAACATTTCTGCAGTTTGAGAGGTACAGCCCAATGGCTTCTCAGGCTTTAATTTGAAAATGTTTGCCACCGTGTGATTTGTGCACTACTTGCAAGCACATGCCTCCTAGATGAACAGTGCTAAAGAAAATACTGCCATTTATTTTATCATTCAGTATATTGCACTGGGGGCCCTTTGCATGTGACTGTAATACAAATGGCACATAAGTAACCCCTAAAAGCAGAGGGGGGTTGTAATGGGGAACTGGTGTAAGATATGCTTTTATCTTGTTAGTCCCAGTTGATGTTGTATTCAGGGAGTTCTTATTCTTGCAAGTATTAGGTTATGTGTTGAGTGTTAAGGCATTTATGAAATTAACAGTTCTATTATACCCACAGTTGGAAACTGGCATCAGTTGTTAATCAGACCAGCAGCCTGTGGAGATGGGAACTGTGTGATACTGGGAGAAGGGGCTGTGTGTGCACATTGATCTCTGCCTCACCCTCCTAAGGACTCTGGAAATCCTCTTGCCACAGAACGCCCGGGCTTTAGCAGTGTCACATGGCTGTGTCTTGCCATAAAGGCAACCTTTACCCTTCTGGCCACACAGTTCTGAGCTGAAGGACTCAGTGTAGAATGACAATACCAGGCCTGCCTCAAGTAATGACAGGCAGCATCTTCTCAGCTTAGTTTCTACCCTAGATCCTCCTAAAGCTTTAATCCTAAAGCTTGTCCTTCGCCCTGGTGTGCCTCCGTGGTCATCAGATACTGTCTAATTGTCTCTTTTGCTTCTATTATCCTGGTAGAATATATTAATGAAGGATTCCAATGTATCCTTGATGGCAGGCTCAGAGTCTCTGCTGCCTTCTTTGGAGACACAAATTTGCAATAAAATACAATAAAATGAAGAACTGTGATGATAGCCTCTGAACATTTTCTTACTTTCCCCAAAAGGGACAAATGAAAACTAAATAGGAAATGAAAGTTTCCACTTCTCAGAGTTGTTGTTACAGTCCTTGGTTATGAAATTTCAAGATCTGGAGGTGTGTATCTGCAATTGCATTCCAGATTTCTATGAAGTGTCTTCAGAAATCTTTGTTGAATGTTTTCTTTCTAAGGTTGGATTTGAAAAAGAGGTGAGGACATACATTTTACGTTTATGTTTCATGTTTTATCTTGACTGCAGCAGCAAAAAGGTGTCATCAGACTGAAGATGTTTGGAAAGTAGTATTTCTGCTGATCACATTAATTGTGGAATAAAACAAGTCAACTCTGCTTAGATTTGAAGCATCTTCCTCAGTAATTGCAGATACTGAACTTTGATGTTTAGCAAGTGAGAGAAAGACTGCTTAGATGGGGAATCTGTAAAACAAAATGGTTTGTTTTGTAAAAACAAACAAAGAAGCTGTTTCTAAATAATGAAAAAGACAAATAGAGAACAAATATTAGAGGGTTAAGATGAAGAAGACATCCAAAAGAAGAGCTGAGCATGGATGAAATAGTGTCCTATCTAATACAGGACAGATAATGCAATTATTAAAAAACAAAACAGAATTATAACTTAGCTGAACATTTATCTATATGCCAGATGAAGTACATACTTAAGCCTGCTAGAAATCAGTAAACCTAATTACTTACTTAAATCTTTGCCTTTAATTAAACTGTACACAAAATTTTACTTTGTTTAGAAATAACATAAAATAGCATGTACGCCTAATAGCTTTAAGAAAGTGCTAGGGATTGAAGAAAAAAGGGTAATTATATAAGGAAAGATTGTATGTGCCACTCAAAACTGTGAGAACAGCTCTGATGAATGAACTCAGCTTCTCTAAAGCATAGCCAAGTTTGCAGAGCTGAAAAGCTGTGTTGAGCTGTTCATCTTAGGTTTGCACATTTCTGTTAAAGAGAATCCCACCCTGATTCAGCACATTGCTAACAGTAGCAAAATTCTTAATAAAATTTCAAGGGTTGCAGGAGCAGTAGACCTTTGGCATATGAATGAAAGCTGGGCATGGATGTAGCAAAATGTAGTTTAACTAGACACTCAGTTCAGATCAAAAAGCATCCATTTTATTATAGTTAAGTATTATGAGCCCAGGGGACTTTGTAGTCACTGCACTGCAGATATTTTTATTTAGAGGTCGTGGTGGAACAAACCTATATCACTTTTACTCTGAACACAGTTTGGGACCCGGTGCAAAAAACACCTGAGTACACAATTAATCACTGAGACCCAACGGAGCCCTTTGCATTTGGTAAAGTCACATTATTGCAGAAGTGTATGCCAAAGACAAATACTTTCTGTGGGATGACACACATTAAAGTGTGTGGATGCCTCATCAAGGTATAAAACCTATGAAATGAGCTCTGTGGGACCAAAGCACATCTATTTTCTGCACTAGGGTGGAGCGGTGGAGGGGAGGTCCTCTTGGTAACTTGTTGCCAATAACACAGCTGGGAGTTCGCCACGGGTTGCCTGAATAACTGGTAAAGCCTAGTGTCTTTGGCTGTACCTGCATTGCTAAATGCATTTCCTACAGGGTCAAGCCTGCACTGCCAGCTGAGGATGGCTCCTGCCCACACTGGGACTTCCCCAGCCTGAAGCAGCTGGCTGTATCCAAACTAGCCCTGGGCTTCCCCCTCAGGGACCTACATGGTGCCCTGGTTGCTGAGAAACATAACTGGTTTTTAATAGCTTGCATATTCTAGTAGAAATTGAAAAAAAAAATGGTTTCAGCCTATCAAGATCTATATTTTTGTAACATGAAACAGAAAGAATGTATTACCTCTTTTGGGGGAGATGTGAGGCTGCTTGAGGCTGCAAAGCCCACTGAGAGTGGGTTGCAAGGATGTAATGCAGGAGTTAATAGCTTGTGTAGGTTCATATCATCTTTGGAGAACACTTTTTGGACTGAAATATCCCCAGAACTGCACCTAGGCTTTATTTTGTGAGGAATTAAATGTTTCAGTCCAAAGGAGTGCTTACCCTGAACCAGTGTATACGATATAAATGAGCAGGGAGCCAAGACCCAGAAGAAAACTGGAGGTGTAAGCTATTTGGTAGTTCTGAGGTACCCCTTGAGAAAAGGTTATGAATACACAATTCCCCATTAACCATTCAGAGAGCCTAATAGCTCTCTGAAAAAATATAAACAAGTCACCTGTGAAAAATGACAATATAAATCTTACTGCTTTTCCTCATTCCACTGCTGCCATATAAAATGGGGTTTTTTTTGTCTGACAATCTCTCTCTTATGGTATCCCTCTAGTATTAAAAAGAAATGCATTTAAAAATTATTTTGCCATCTCCTCTTATTACAGGCTGAGGCTGACTTTTAACAAGAAATACAATTTCAAGGAAATCTAACTCAGTGCCTTGCTCTAAATTAATTACAGTCGTTTGTGACTTTCCTTTAGCACCGCTCATGTCACTGGAATCAGCCACTTAAATGGCACGTGGGTTACAGGTTTCAGCTTCACCAGTTCTGTAATTACGAAAGGCAGTGTTTGATCTCCTGTTTTGAGAAGTAAAAAAGTTTAATTAATCATGCAAGCACATATGAAGAGCACAGAAAGGTGTGAGCTGGGTACTAGGAGATCCACCCTTGGCTTAATTCAAGGAAAAATAAAGCTGTAGGAAACCTAAGAAGACCAGTCACAAGAAGGTGAAGTTTAAGAAAGTTGTTTGTTCTCTAGGCATCTGGACCCTTTCACAAGGGCTTATGCTTCCCATAAAGTACCCATGGGGAACAAAGCATTTCAAAACAGGCTGCAAAGCTGGGTGAAATGCATGTTGCCCCAAGTTTCTAGATCTCAGTAGGTTTTAGGGATGAGTGCTGCTGAGTGTTTCACCAGTGAAGACTGATGCTCCTGGACATGCAACGACACAGGGTATTATGAATATGCACACAGAGCACTGCATGCCAAAGAGAAAGGAGATCAGTCAACTTCAGGTGCCTCAGTCCTGACTAGAGAGTACAGGGAGCTGCTGGCATAAGACTTCCTTGCTGTCCTCTATATATTCAGTGGGAGGAGAAAATTGATTAAAAAAGTCATTGTTATCTGTAAGAAAACGAGCAGCAGATTGCAGCACCGTACGGCAGATTTCAATCTGCCAGGCACACTACAAAATAAAACGTATTAAGATGTGTTTAACTGCATAACACAGGTGCAGGAACACTGTATTCTTCGATATTCTGTTTCACCATTATGTAAAAAAATGAAATTAAACAAGTCTTCAGGCTCAGGAGAATTTAAATATTAATATTTCCTGTGGAACTGGGATCTTATTAAAGGTACATCTTTTACAAATTGTTTTGTGAATGAAGAGCAAATTCAATTCACATATTTCAAAGTTACTTAAAATTTATTTCCTAGTGGAAGTTCTTATTATAAAATTGACTTTTTTAGCAGAACAAGGCCTCATCAGAGAATCAAAAATCATTTGTTTTATAAAGGCAAGTTCTACTATAGTTACTTCAGAAATCATCAAAAACTAGGAGAGCACTATATAAAATTATCATATTTAGAAACTAAATGTATGGGGTTAGAAAGCTAGATAATAATGGGAAAAGCTTCAAGAGGTATTGGTTTGTTTCAGTGGAGCTCTAAAATAAGTTCCATCGGATCAAGCCATATTTATAGAAAACAACATCAACAAAAATCTGTTTCATGGCAAAAATCATTACATATTACACAGCACCTTGGGAACCTCCATGCTGTCAAGCGCTGTTTGAAAATTATGCTTTCCATCAATTAAATCTCAGATAAATGAAGCTGTTCTTGAACAACTTTGAAAGTAATTTAAAGTGTTGGTTGTTCATGTCAGATTACCATAGGAAAAAACCAATTCTTTACTGGGTTATGCAACATAGTGAGGGGCTTTTGCAGTCCCAAAATCAAGAATGGGTCAGGAACAAAAGGGGGTGAAAAGGAGTTACGTGGTATATGATGGTGTTCAACCTCCAACCTTGTGACCAGGTGTGACACCAGCAAAACACCTGTATTCCAGATTAATCCAGAATTGCAAAAGGCAGAGTCAGTTAGATGGCTCAAGATACTGCTTCTCAGGTGACTGATACCAGGCTTGGATAACAGGTAAGATTGGACTTCAGATTAGCAGAACCCCTCCATTTCTCATGTTCCTCCACTGCAGTTCCTCAGCAAGACATCAGCTTTGTTCTCAGAACCTCTGAACTGTGATGATGTGACCCTCATAGAGGAAAGAACAATTTCAACCTTGTAAAGGAAGATCTGTAAACGATGAGTAGCATAGCATTGTTGCATGATTTAAGTATTATTATTTTTAAGTAAAAGCTTACTGAATCACACACAACAAACTGGCTGAGCTTCACCAGTCTGAATTTGGCCCACTGCTTTTGTCTAATGCCCTGTACATGTTGGGCTCTGCACATTCATCTTCACAGCGTAACAGGCACAGAAAAATATCTGGATAACTAATAAATATTTGGAAAGCATTTGTGCATTCCAAATTCTTTGGTTGTATAAAACAATTTAAATTTCATGTTTAGTGCAACAGGATAATTGTCTGAATTGGCCATAAATTACAAAAATCTTTATATTTTAATAATTATTTCAGCACGACAATGATTGTATGTCTCATTTTCTTCACACAAATCTTTAAAAAAGGTATGAGAAATGCCTTATTTAAATACTAAAAAAAAACAAAAAAAGGAAAAATGTGTACATTCAACCGGGTTCATGAATTTAATTAAACTGATTTTAAAACACAGATAATGCTCAGATTAGCCCTCTATCCAGTATTCCAGGCAGAATCTAGACAGAATCTAGATTGTCATCTGTACTCTTCTGATGTTCATGATGATTCCCACAGGATTCCATAGTGACAACACTGTGTGTATTTGTAGACTATCTTCAGATTCCATTTTGGTGGCTTCTAGAAGAATCTGTCTCTAACTGTGCACAAATCTGCCAATTCCTCACATCAGCACTGACAGTCCACAGGCAATCCAGTGAGCTGAATTAATTAGGAAATGTTTGGGGTTTTTTTAAATTTTTCATTTGGATACCAAGTCATTTTGGATGCTCTTAGGCATCATGCCTGATTGCTCTTAGACATGTCACAATATTCTCAGACAAAACAGACAAGGTTTTCAGCACTGAGAGATGAAATCTGACCTCGAATTTATCAGTCAGTTAAAACTTCTACGTGATTATTTGCTTCACTCAATACACTTTTATAAGTTAATTTTGTAAGTGTCTTTATTACATCCACTTCCCATTTTGACAATGCCCAAGAACTACATCAAAATGTTTCAAATTAATATTGGGCCTGGTGTGTCAAACTGATTGTGGTTGTGACTACAATTTTATATTCCAGCACTGTGAGCTCAATTGTTTTCCAGTACATTGCACGTATTATTTTACAGCAAAGCTTCAGGGACTTGCTGCTGAAAGCCTCTTGCAAATTCATTCTGTTTTGACTGGACGACAGGATATCAGCAGGGGATGACTAGAAACCAGCAACAAGAGAAAAAAGTTTCCCTCTGGGAGACTCAGACTCGGCTGGAATGCAGACTTCCCTTTGGATGGGGAAGAATTTTTAATTCTGTAGAAAGAATAACTGAAAAAAGAAGAAAATGTAGATAATTAACGACTGTATTCATCTAACAACAGCAAGCATTCATCTGATTATTTTCAAACAGGAATTAATTATAACAGTATTCAGAGTATAAGCCATAAACTACTTCATCAGGTACTCTTTTCTGTTTCCTAGAATAAAATACCCCAGTGTGACTGTGTCACTTAAACTTTGGTAAAGGGAAGAAAATCCTCCGAGCCTTCTCATGCATATTCTGATCAGCTCATGGAAATGTCAGAATCTTCACACCAGTAACTGGTATGTGAAAGTCTTGAGTATTCAGAGGAAAAGGGAGGAAAAAAGCCTGGGTAGTCTGCCTTCACTGTACCAGGGGGGTTGTAATCAAATGGTACCATCACAATTTACAGAAATCGAAGAGCAAGTCTGGAACAGCAGTTAATCAAAGAAATGGAACAGCAGCTGTAGAACTGGCCACCTTTGACACAGGGGTGTCCTGTTGGCTTTGGGTCATCTTGTCCACTAAAGCCACCACACCCTTCCTCTGGAAAGCTGTTTTTCAGCTCTTGGTCCCCAGCCTGTGTGGTGCCTGGAGGTTTTCTATTCCAGAAGTTCAAGTTTGAATTTTATTAAAATCTGTAAGTCAACCAATATTCAACCCTAAACTCACTGAATTTTTTTATAGATTAAAAAAAAAGTTAAAAATAAAAACAATTAAAAGATATTTTCCTCAGATGGAAAAATTTCTTCACCGAGTGACAGGCTGCCCATCCTGTGGGTCGAGCCACCATCCCTGCAGGTATTTAGAAGATGTGTGGATGTGGCACTGAGGGATATAGTTTAGTGGTGGACTTGGCAGTGCCATGTTAGCAAAGATCGTGTCCAGCCTAAAAACTTGCATCATTCTATGATTCTATGGTGCTTGGAAACATTGCAGTCCTGCAAGGCTGCATTCTACTAACCACTGAGGAAAGTCTGAATGCAACTGGTGCTCCTAACAAATAATCCTTGGTATAGAGAACTATTTTCGAGAAACAGGTGGTCAGTAACTCAGACGCAATACTTTTGTTCAACTTCAGACCCACCATTTTGCTTTGACAGAGCAGCAGTGTAAAGATTTCATTTTAGGAGGAAATGTAGGGCTGAACAAATCTTCTCAATTTTTTTTTAAGTTTCAGGCTTCTTAGATTGAACATTTTCATACTGAAAGTAGACATTCTTACTTGTGAGCCTGAGATCTCTGTGGGACTTGGCTTTATTTACAGCCTGGAGGTATGGGCAGCTACAACCATTTCAGGAAAAAAAGTTACTGGTATCTTTATCATGATTAGGCAGGTATTACTGGTAAAATATTTTGCTTTTAGGTTATCCATGGACCTAAATGGACATGGACAAATGATAGACAAATGATGGTAGTTTAAACAACCTTTAATCTTATTGGCAAGAATTATACTTCTCTGGAAACAGACAGGTTTTTTTTATTCTGCCTGGAATTTTTTAAAAAAGGAAATTATCTTACTATTGCTATTATCCCTTGCAGCACAGTTTTTCTGATGGCAAGGGTAATCAAGGTGATGGAAACCCACACACTTGATTCTCACTCAGTATATTAAAAGATGTGAAGAGGCAATTCCTGAGCTCCTTAAATTAGATAAACTTCAACTGAAAAAAGGGCACCTGAATAGTAATTTACACTTAAGATTAAATTAGACACATAGTAGCCATTTTTTAATCTGGCTCTCAGCTTATATTTGCGTTGGTTATAATTATGTTGGCCATATATAAACTAAGTAAAAAAAAAAGTCACATTTTACCCTGCCCAGATAACCAGACATTTAATATAACATATTTATATGATGTGTTAGGAATTTAATGTCACAAATTTCAAAATTTGTGTTACCCTGATAAATTCTTTCTACATACAGATGCATATTTGCATATTTCAAACTGTTCTGCAGCACTTCCAAACATTAACTGGGAAAATAAAATACTCTTTAAACGTTAGTGATAGATAAATTCCCTGAGGAGAACCAAGCCATGAGGAAGCTCCTTGAAAGACACTGCTGAGGCATTTTCAAATGACAAGAACTGTTGGCAACACCAAAACAAGCAGAAAGAAGTGATCTTGTAACCTTTTATTAATGCTTACATTTTTGTGCCTACATCAAGCCTCTGGACAGAGACTGCATGCTTTGGTTAGGTTTTGTTTGTTATTCTAATGTTACTGATTTCCTGTTGTTAAGTAATCCAGAGCAAACTATACACACTATGCTAGAAATAATGTCTGTGGTCCATCCTGTGTGTACTAAGGCAAGGAAGGAACTCTGGTGGAGATGGTCTAACCTATACAGAACATCATCCCACCTTCTCCTAAGAACCCCTGAGCTGTATGAGTCCATTCCTGTGGCTGTCCTGACTGGACATCTGGGCTGTGATTGATAGGTGGAAGCTGAATCTAATGGACAATTGCCTTTTCATCCCAGTTAGCTAGATGGCCTTTACTTTCCCTGAGTCATTTACCTTCCATATAATTTTTCATTCCACACATCCCTACACACATTCATGGCTGTTAATTTCAGGCACTCAGCTGAGTTTTCTCAAAGGTGAGAGGGAAATGTCAGTGAAAATGCACTTGCCTCAAAAATGGAATCATTTTCTAGGAGCAATTCTCTTGGTTTTTTGGTCTTGAGAGGGGATCTTAAGAACATTTTCCCAACCCCCACCCCAACAGATTTTCTAAGCCTTTCTAAGATTTCTGGAGCTCACTGACATAATACTAAAAACATGATTTCATGTAACAGCATTAATAATAATAATAATAAAAATTAAAAAAAAAAAAGGAAAAGAGAGTCTTGACCAGTCAGATTTTGTCATCCCCGACAACTGTATCCTCCTGCATGAACAAAGTGCTTTCACTCATGAAAACCTGTCTTAGCAAAGCTCGACTTGCAAATATGGAGAAATGACAAGGTTCTGCTTGGTACTGCTGCATGTTCTAAAGACTGCCTGAAAGACAGTGGTGAGGGCTGAAGTTAAGAGAGTCATTAAGGAAAGTGGTATGTTGGCATGAAAAACTAGTGCAACTTGCACTCGGCCACCATCAGAGAAAGGATGAACTTATGGTCTTTTTTACTGCAGCTGCTTTACTCCTTTTTCTGTATCTCCATGGAGCTCAGCTGCAGACTGGCTGGCTGACTGATGGGAAAGAGAAGATGGGCACCTGTGCAAAAAAGAAATTACAGTCACCCACTGCCTGCAAACCAGCCCAGCCAAAGTCTTCAGCAAGATCCTCAGGACAACTGAAAGCCAAACCCATGCTCCAAGCATCTCTAAATTTTATTATTGCTTTTTGTTTGTGAATGGAAACCTAAAGGTCTCTTAAGTCAAATGTGGTTTGAGACTCATGAAGTAGCAGTGCAAGATACCAACATCTCTTTGACAAGGGTATTGCTGGGGGCTTGCTGCAGTTTTGCATTGCTTCTCCTGTTGGTGCAAAGCCCCCTTGGCAGCTGTGATGAGTGAGAATTCACCCTCAGTGGCTGTTGTGTGGCCGTTTCTGCTGAGTTTCCGAGCGCTGTACTCTGGTGTGTTTCCCAGCTCATTAGAGGAGGTGATACATAACCCTGGGACACAAGTCTGGCCCTGGCTTCTGGAGACCAAAGCACTGCACAACATAAATGTAAAACTGTCAGAGCTGCTTGTGGGAATGTTTCCAGGTACCTCGCAGCAGGGTGCCAAGGGAACCAGGTGTCAGGCAGCATCTCTGACAGATCTACATAAACTTGGTGCCATTGCGATGACATGTAGAGCCACACAAACAGCACTCAGAAGAACAGTGACCCAGACTATTACAAGATTAAGGAAAACTACTCCTGATGAGGGACAGGTAATATACACTTGCCAAGATCATGGAATCATAGAATCCTAGAATGGCTTGGGTTGGAAGGGACTCGTTCCAGTGCCCTTGCCATGGGGCAGGGACAGCTTCTCTAGACCAGGTTGATCAAAGCCCCATCCAACCAGGGCTTGAAGACCTCCAGGGATGGGACACCCACAGCTTCTATGTGCAACCAGTGCCAGTGTCTCACCACCCTCACCGTTAAAAAATTTCCTCCTAGTATCTAAATCTACTCTCTGACAGTTTAAACGCATTACCTCTTCTCTCACTACATCCACTTGTGAAAAGTCTCTCTTTTTCTCTCTTGCAGGTGCCCTTTATGTTCTGGAAGGCTGCTATATGGTCTCCCTAGAGCCTTCTCTTGTCCAGGCTGAACAACCCCAGCTGTCTCTTAGACTGTCTTTTGGTGCATGATGAATGGACCTGGTGTATTGACACTCAGCAGTGAAGAAGCCTAATTGAGATACAGATCCTGAAGGACCCACATCTGTCAGGAATACCTCTGTGACATGACACAGGCTGGTGGTGATGGAAGCCCAGGCATCAGATGCCTCCTACAAGTCCTTTCATTACTTTGAAGTGTTTTTGCCTGTAATGACAGCAGGAAAAATCAGTTAAGCACAGAAAAAAAATTTTAGGCAGGGTGTACAATGCTGTAAAATATCTGGAATGAGTTCTGACTGCCTGAAAAATCCTATTTTTGATATACTTTGTATAACCAGACAGTACTTGAAGAACTACTAAAACATAATTTTCCCCCCTTTATTTGTTTCAGGAGATCAAATAACTTCATAGTAATACCTTCATTTGATCATAGTTGGAATACTAATAACTTCATTTATTTTCTAGTTAAAATAATCAGAAGAGTTTATATTCTCCTTGAAAGCAAGCTGTGTTGTAGTAGTTGCTTACTGAATTAACAACACTCACCATCTTGGCTTCTTCTGGTAGGGAGAAAGCAGCTCAAGTTCTTCCCAAGGAAAAGAATCCCATTTCACTACGTCTCCTTGTTTTGTACCACAGCGGAGGAGCTCAGAGGCAAAACTGCTGCATTCCTTGAAAACCAATGTTTATAGAAGTTGCACATTACGACTTCTCAGCATGATCCAGTTAAATTTTTCCAGTTAAATCAACTGAAATATATTGCTTAGTCTTCTAGGTCCTTTACAGGCACTCCTATGTAGTGTTTGCTCTTCACTCTTTTCATTATTAAATTATGAGATTGTAACACCAGCATTCAGAAACTTGGTAAAAAGAACAGCCAAATAAATGATGGGTTTGAAAATTCTTTAACCTTCATTTCAAGTGCTCCATATTGCAGTGACAAATCATAATCTGATAGTGCGAGACCTTTCACAGTTTTGGTTTTGGGGTTTTTTTTCTGGAAATCTTGCATATTGGCAGTGATTTAAGTGCATTGCATCTTTTCCCTGCCAACATGTGGTAGTTTCAAACCAGCCAGGCTGATGTGCATGGCAGTTCTGCAGGGAACTCTGCCGTGGCAGTCATGGTGTTTTGTTTCCAACAATGAATTCCTGCTAACTCATTATGGGAAGTTTGAAAATACCTTGAAAGAAGACAAGCCTGTGCTTTCATCCTTCCAAAAGTTGGGGGAGAAGGAGTGTGTGCCATCATTACAGTCATGTGCTATTTATTTCCTATCTAGAGAAATGTCAACCTTTTAAAAATCTGGCTTAAAGACCCATTTCAACAGCACTCATCAAAGGCAGATTGTCAGGTGAGCTGGATGGTGTGGAAAGGTAGACAACAAACAGTGATTTACTGACATGGAGAGCATCCAGCTGAGAAACCACATTTCTGTGTTAATCTTAAAGGAAGTTCAAGAAAAGTTGAGAGTTTAATCTGCTCTTTGTTATTCTGGTCTATTTTTGCTTTGGAATGGGGAAAAAAGTTGGTTTCACCTTTCAGTTCTTATGCAACAGAACAAATTTATAAAAATGTTTACATTTTTTCCTGAAGGTTTTTGCTCTGACTGTGTCTATCATAAAAGTGTTGTAACAACAAGAGCTTAAAAAAAATGTTTCTTGCCCTTAGGTTGTGCAAATAGCAGCACTGTGTGCCCTCTGCCAGCACGACTCAGTGACTTTTAAGATGAATAAGAGGGCCTTTACAACTCAGTTGGTTCTCCTTCCTTAATAACTACATTTTCCTAAACCTACCAATTTTTGTCTGATGAAAAATTTCAAAGAAAAAAATAAAGAGAAGCAAAGAAATGGAGGAAAGCATGGACCACAGGCAAGGCTAGTTCAGTTTCCAGCTCTTTGAAGAAGGAAGCAGAAGGCAGAAAGCAGAACTTTGTCATATAATTTTTTGTTATTTCCTCTGCTTTTCAAAGCACCTTGGCTATTTGATCTCTAGCAGAGAGGCATTGTAGCCATTTTTTTACACCAGAGACTTGTCTTTATATACCCTTTTTAGAACTATATTTCACAGTGAATGGTAAGAGAAACTACCGACTGATCTTCCAAACCACTTGCAGGCAAAATGGCAAGCTATCACACCATTGTTTTCTTAATTTTTCTTTCTGAAGCTCACTTTAATTTTTAACTTTTTTTTGGATTATGCTCTCCCAATGAAAGCAGTGCTACTTGACCTTTAAATGTCAAAATCCCTTTGAATGGCATTACTGTGAACTCTGGAGCCATACACCACATGTGAATGGTTAATATACATAGGAATCAATAGATATATTCCATGATGCACAGCCAGGTTTATGAATTCATTTTATTATTCCTATCACCTCCCCACCCCCACAAAAACAAATTTTCAACTAGCTACTGCTATTTTAAGAAGAGAGTAGGGAGAGCATATACTGGCAGGCTGATTGACATAAGTCAGCCAACTCTTCCAGCTAAAGGTCTGTCTGCAAGCTGTTCCTTGTGGGTGGATCTCTGTGCTTAGATTGAGAAGCCTGAAGAATTCAAACTGAAATCAGCTAAGTTATAAGCCATAAACTCACACCTTAAAAGTTATGCAAGTGAAGAAACACTTAAAGAGTGAAATCACTTTACATATTATTACTATTATTATTATTATTATTACCATTTTCCATTTGCTCCCAATCACTTTCAAGGTACAAATATTGTCTGTATTTTTTGTGTGCATTTCTCTCACTTTGGGCAGTAAGAAGAGGTTTCCATCTCTACATCTACCTGGACAAAATCCAAAATCTGAGCCAAACATCCTATCTCTTTCCTTGAAAAGGTATGGAGAAAGTCTGAGGGGGGGAGCCAGAGATGAGGAGGGGTCTGAAAATATTCCCTGTACAGTTGACAGTTTCATTCAGGCTCATGTCCCTAACCCAAGGGTGTTTGGCAACGGTTCAGTCATAAGGGATGTTCTGTACCAATCTCAGCTAGGATAAAACAGCAGATTTTGTCCAGTTCTCATGCCAGTAAAGAAAGGAAGGCTAAAGGGCCCTTTCCTCCATCATTTTCTGAAGCCGAACGTGACAGATTTTGAAACCATTAATTCAAAATAATGCCCATAGCACTCTGCAGAAGAGACTATGGATTCCTACTTCTGGCTGTCCTTTTGCCTGCAAATGTGGATTGGTCTGTTTTACCCTTTGGAGGATTCTTGTCCCTACAGAGAAGACATTCAGCCTTCAGGAAGGGAGGATGAAAAAGGTTGTTAACTTGCCATGATTTCTCACACTCACTTAGTCTAGACTGGTGGAAGTGGCTGTCACAAAGAATCAGGATCAGGGCTCTGCTGTGCTGCAGAAGCAGTCCATGGCCTGAGCAGCCTGCAGGAAACTAAGCACTGCAGAAATTTGGGTATTGCATCTTTCTGGGTGGCCAGCCAATAAACCCAAATAATCCCATTTTTTGGTGTATGAAAAATATAACCATGCAGGGTTTCCACCATTCATTCAATTTGCTTGTTTCATTTTTCTGAGTTAGAGGACTCTTGCAGGATTTAACCGGTACTGCCTGTCATGTTGAGCTGGAAGCACCTCTAGAACATGACAGAATTTATAATGCTTACAACGCCCACAGGAAACAGTTGTTATCCCACAGACAAGTGAGAAATTGAGTCACTGTATCCTCATCATCTCCTACAGCCCAGCCGAGTGTCCTAATTATAACATCATTCCATATTCAGAACTGTCTAAATAACATGAAGCCTTAAAGGTAAGTGCCTCCATACACTGCATGGCCTTGCTGTCTCACATTTGAATTGCAGACACCTAGATTGGGTCACCACGTGCAGGGTGACCTCGGGAGGTGGTGTAGACCAAAGTAAGGGCTGTTCAATACTCACCTAATGAAATTCTTTATCCTGAAGAGAACAGGTCATGGCTGTCACTGGGAACCTTCCACCCAGCCATGTGAAGCTCCCTCCAGTGTGCTCACTAGTACTTATGCTGACCCAGCACTATGCTGGTTTACTGAGCTTTCCTCCCAGTCAAAGGAGCTCATTTGATTACTTAATGGCCCTTCTAAAACAAATTTAGAAGTAATCATCTATTCTTAGCTCAACCACTTTTAAAAACGTTTTCCCAAGAGCCCAGCCCGGATGAATGGGATGTCATCCACAGAGCTGTACAGCCTGCCTGCAATTTCTACCCACCAGCCTGAAGAAGGTACCCAATGGTTAAAGGTACAATACAGCAACAAGAATGAAACCCCTCCTTTTATGAACCCAAGAAAATCCTCTTCCAGTTAGGTGATCGTCACCTGAGAACAAGACTTCAGGTATTGCAGATTTTTTGTGCTTTGTCATACGCTAGCTTCAAGTTTTCTCATGGAGTGCACATCTCCTCCAAGTGGACAGACTGGCTGTACATTCACTCCCTACTGAGCACAATTCCACTAGTAATAGTGATGGCAGTAGATAATCCCAGAAAGCAATACCTGGATCCCTCCATGCTAAATCCATTGCTTCCAGCAGCTGAAATCGTGCCTTCTATCTGAAAATTCAAAGACAAAACCAAGTCTCATAATATGAGTCATTAAAAGTCATTAAAAACCTCTGGTATGAAGTACTTCCCACAGGTGTTTCCATTTTTTTAAATTGAAAATAAAATACATATTTTAGAAAAATAAGCATCAACATCTGGTAGTGTATTCTTTTTAATTTATTTTTTTTTCTGATATCAAATAGTATCTTTATTCCAGAAAAGCTGCATGCACATGTTGTCTAGACTGATCTCAATGTTCCTTTTCTACCAGAAAAATCAAGCAGTTTTTCTTGAAAACTATTTGCATTTCTCTGGTTTGTGTTTCCACTACCCAGTTAAGAGTCAGATGCCACAAAATAACTTTAGATATTGTCACCTTTAATGCTTCCAGCACAGCCTTGGTTTAAAAGTGCAGGACAAGATGTATACAGATAGAAAATGCTTATTTGATAGCAGTGTCATACCTGGAGAGAAAAACCTTCTGGTATTTCTACAGACACTGAAGGAGCCTGAACTTACCAAGAGTCACCAGCCTGACTAATCAGCTCATGGACAAGAGACTTTTGATATCACTGCTTTGTTAAAATTGTCAAAATCACAACTTCAGGCTCTTGAATATCTGTTGTGCTTAAGGTCAGTGAAAAAAAATGGAAGAGGGAGACTGACCTGTTATATTTAAAATAATGATTCTTGGGCAACAACAAAGTGAAAAAATAAACTGGTAAGAGCATCGCTCCCGGAGATGTGCATAATCGAAATGTTGATTTGCCTGTTGATTTGAGTGGGTGAAAAGGTTACACAAAATCTCTTCAGCATTCCTTAATAAGGAAACCTTTTTCTTTCCCTTGATTAAGATTAATCTCAGTGGTTTTTAACACATACATTCCAAAACGTGAAATGGAATGTAAAAACAAAAAGGCAACTAATAACATATTTTATTTAACCATTTCAGTGGAGTGTTTTCTGTTTGTCAAACACCAGAGAATTCTGAATGACTGTGAAAAGTATGTGTATTGCCATGTACATGCAATGACATCAGCGATACATTCATTTCTGCTCTGTAGAAAACTCCAGTAACAAGAAACCTGCTAAAGGCTAAACTTTCCAAGGACATTTGAGAGTTCTGAAGTGGAACACAGTGCAGAATTTTCTGGTAAAGTTGCATTTCATCATGAAGTGGCCAACAACTGAAATGGAAGCTCTCCCCACTTGGGTTGGATAAGATAAAGCAGAGCTGACAGGAGCTCTCCACCATTCCTGGTCATCGTCCTGGACTACCAACTGGCTGGCTTAGGCTTCCTCTCATTCAGCACCTGAATACTGCAAATCTCATCCTGCAATTTTTAACTTTTCCCATGCAACATAGAGAGTGTCAGCAGCACATTCCCCTTCTGGAAAATAATTTATCAGTCCTATATAATTCAGGCCCTCTTTGAATCTACTCTGTAAAGTCCTTTGAAAATCTGGCTCTTAGCATAAAACACATTCTATATTATCTGGACTATTTTTTTTCAGGGGTCCAGAAATCTACTAGATGCTCTTAGGCCATCTTTGCACTGTTACATGGAGCAAGTACCTCAGCTGTGCTTACACTCCACAGCTCAAAAGAATGCCAAAAGCATGCAGGTTTACTTTAGGATATCTCTTTTTTTCTTTACATAGGAATATTACCAGTCCATTAAACTTGTTAGACTTTATCTTTACAAGTAAAGAAAGGATGGCCTCAGCAAACCTCTTTTTTTCTGTAGCAGAAGTATCTTCCTTGCCTCTGAGCACCTTTTTAGATTTAAAATAGTTCTTCAAAGGTATTTCTTAAGTAAACCTTTCAAAGGCTTTTATAGGGTAACATTCCTCCTCTCCCTCCCTTTGTACCAATGCTTATTTAAATTTGGAGTTCATATGAATTTTGATTCCACGATGTTTTTATAGTCATGCTGAACTTTTCCTCAAAACAACTCAAAACTTGTATGGACCGTTTCTGTCTTTCACTGCACAGATCTGTTACTTAGATTTTAGAGGGGGTCATTTTGGGTTGGGGATTTTTTGGTGCTGCTGGGGTTCTTTCGTTGTTGCACCTCATCAAAGCACTGGCTGAGAAAGCTGCAGGGTGCTTTGTTCTCTGTAGTGTTAGCATGTCCTTTTTCCCATTTTCTGTATCTTTGGGCACAGACTGTTCCATCTTTCTATCTTGGAAATGCTATGGGCACTGCTCCTGAGTGATAGCTGGCCATAGAGCCATCCTAACAAGTACAATTCAAGTAATTTCCAGTGAAGGTTTGATGGTGAATGGCGAGAGGACAGACAGCTCAGAGAGGACATAGCAGGCACTGCTGAGGCTGGTGCTGGCACTAGGAAACAGGTGGTTACCAGGCCAGAAAATAATATCTGAACTCTTCTATGGCTCGGGCTGCAGGTGACCAACTTCAATAAGACAAGTTGAAGCTCCAAGGCTGCAGTCCTGTGAAATGCTGCAGTGAGAAAGGATGTGCTGCAGACATCAGAAAACAGAAGAACTAGCAATTTAAGCAATTAAGTAGGCAGGAGAGATTACCAGGGGGAGTGAGACAGCTATTTTTGCCAAGTGTTTTGGAATATGTGCCCTAAAAACTATTATAACTTCCCCCACTGACTGCCAGCCCAAGGGAACAGTGTGAAACGCCAGATGTCTGCAGAGCCTTTAGCACAAGCTCCATCTTTGTATCCTTCTTATCCTTCTCAGGAAAGGCTAATTGCAATGATATCCACATAGTTACAAAATGAGCCAACAGTGGAGAATGTGCTGTTATCCTGAACCACGAGATACTGTCAGATGCTGATATCTACCATTAAAAGCCTTCCTGCTGATTTAAGTGTTGATTTTTTTCTGATTGTCACATGTCTAAAACGTGGCTTCCGGTTACACGTGGGATCTTAGCATGAAGCAGGGTCGTGGAGAGGACAGAGCAAGTGCATGAACCCATCACCCCTGTAAGGTAACCCTTACACACGTGCCATGTGCTAACACTGTAAACCCCGGGCTGCCAGGAACAATCTGGGGCATGATAATCCCATAATGAGCAACAGCAGGTGCTAAAGTGCTTAAAGTAAATCACTCCTGCAGTCAGCAAATTATTATTTATGTCAGCACCACCAAAGAGTGCAAATCTGACAGGATGGGTGGCAGCCAGTGACCCCTGAAACTGGGAACTGCAGGGGATCCCTGGGCAGACAGGGCAAGGCAGGGCAGGGCAGGGACCATCTCACTGCCCCACCAGGAGCAGTATAAACTGGGGACAGAGCACCAGGGGCATCTCCCTGGGGACAGGAACAGCCAAGGCTGGGGCAGAACATCTGCCTGCAACTGGAGCTGGGGATCAGGCCCTGTGAGGGCACTCAGGGTCAGGCCCAGCCAGGATGACAGAAGCATCAGCACAGAGCCAAGGAACTGAGCGTGGCTTTATAATATCAAGATTGTTGTTTTCTAATTGTGATTAGGCTAGAAAGAGAGATTTCTTCCATCTCTTTCAAGCCTTTTGTTGATTTGGATTGTGAGGAATTCTTATTACTTTTTCAGCTCAGCATGTCTGTGGGTACAGCCAGAAGCCCCAACCACTGGAGGCATAAATGCAATATTAGCCAAGGCAGCAATGAGCACAGCACAGTATGTTTCCAGGATTGGTGCTTTGCTCCAGATGTCTGGAGTAGAAAATTCAGCACAGACATATGGTCCTCCATTCCTCTCCTCTCCAGGCAGTGAAGGACATGGGGCTCTCCCACCTCTCTGAGCTGTGGCACAGGAGCAGCATCCATCCTCGCTGCACGGGTGTCGATGAGACTGAAGGTCTGGCCTGATAAGTGTATTTGGACAAATTATTCTTGTCCTAGGAATATATTATACTAATGAAATTATGCTGTCAGCCATTGCAGGCCTGGCAGGAATTGCAAACTATTTTAATCCTCCAAGAACACATTTGCCCAGGCAATAATTTGACTTGTCATCAGTAAATTCTTAGCTCAGCTTTTTAAGAGACAGGAACACACAAAAACGGATTGATCTCTGGGTTATTGATTCCTATCACAATTGCATCAAATTTTCTTCTAAAGTCTGTAGCAAATTGATCTATGGGCTGTATTTTCCCACCTGTGTCTTGGGGGTCTACAGGCTTTAGGGAGGGCTTTTTAGCATAATGCAGCAGCTTGTTGGTTTGATTTCAAAAGAACATGGAGCTTGCCAAATGTACTCAAAGGGAAGAAAAAAAAAAGAAAGGTAATTTATCCTTGTAAGTACTGATGCAACATGAGAATAGATCAGTGGCCCTTGTAAATTCAATGCCTAAAGAACAGGTTCTCTGTTGAGTTCTGGGCTGCTGCGAGAGAAAAGGATCACCCCAAAGGAGAGTCAAATTGCAGCTCAGTATTACTTCTTGGCTGAGACACTCTACTGATCTTGGGTGTCACTGTCCCCAGCCAGAGCAAGAAAAATAAAGAAATTTACAAGAACAGGGTTCAGCTTACCTTTCTACATGCTGGACAGGTTATTCTGAATTTGTCATCCTATATTCTCTTTCTAGTCAGGGGAAAGAAATCCAGTTGATGTGTCATCTGATACATTTTAAGCACCTCTGCTAGAATGAGAGGAGTTGCACTCTGAAGGTGTCTGGTTTTTGTTCTTTTCTTTTTTTTTCCCATTGACTACTCATTGAGTATACAGTGATTCACTCAGACTTAGGTGTATGACTTTTAAGCAGCAAACTTGGACAGATGATTCCCAGGCTAATTTTTCTTCTTTTCATCTTTCTTTTTAAGATTTCTCAGTATCCTATTCCTAATGAGCACAGGACTAGTCAAGAGTACACAGCCTTGTTGCTTCATCCTTCCCCCAAAATAACCCTTCAGCTGTGCCCATTTTTTGTGGTCCCCAGTCTGCATTACTCTGTTCCACCACATCATTCCTGAGCAGATTCCCCACAGGACACTTGCTTGTTGTGTGAAGGGATCAGACAGATGCAGGGGGAAGCGCCTGTGTGGGGTGGTGTGGGAGTGAGGCCTGTCCTGGATCTCACATGGGGCCCTTCTCTTTTCAGAGCTGAGGTTTCTCCCTGTGACAAGACATGCACAGCAACTGGTGTCACTGCTGTGGCAGGAAACACCCTGACATCAGTCTCTGCTGGCAAATATCTTCAGTAAGATGCAGCAGCCACAGCTGTTTCTGCACCAACAGAGCACCAATATTATCCATCTTCATTGTAAGACAAAAGAAAACCCATTTGATTTAGGCCAGACTTACTTAGATTCATTGTGGTTTTACCAGCTGGCTTCCCTCCAGCACCGATGTATTAATCTTTGTGTCACTTCTCAGCATCAGAAACATACTGTTCTCCCCAAATTACAGATGGGCTCCTGAAGCAGAATTCACCTTCTTCCAGGCAACAAAGGGAGGGGTGAGAAGTTACATGGGAACAAGAGCATAGGAGCTTTACCTGCCTAGAAATGGAGCCTGTGAGAGCCCTTTCTGTGGGGTGGTGCATTGAGTTGCTCTCAGAACCACAGGCAAAGCCTGCCCCACCTGCATGTTACTCGTGTAGACATGAGAGACTCATTTGATCTCTACATGGCTCTTAGTTGGTAGTTTATGGCACGGATTAGTGAAGTGCAGGAAAACTGGATTCTAAGATGCCCCTATAAGGGACTAAATCCAACGGCTGTATTTTTGGAAGAGAGGGTTAAACTGATCTGCCAATTAAATAAGGTACTGCCACCTTTGAAAAGCCTCATTATCCAGTCTAGAGCTGTCTGCCATTAGTGTGACACCTGTGTGTAAAGAGATAAAACTGTGGCAATTAGCTATAATTTTAATCCATGCATATTATATCTGCTTCCAACTAGAGTTAGTTCAAAGTACAGTTTATGTTTAACACCAGTCTGGCAAAACCAGCAGAATCTTAATAACACAGAGGTTCACTTGCTTATTTATTAATCTATCTATTTGCTTGCTACTGTGTCTGCACCACATTTGTAAAAAGGACTGCACAGCATCCTCCTCTACTGGAAATGTATTAAGGCTAAATTATGCACTTCATCTTTGCCAGTGGAGATGAAATACCGTAGAAATCAGGGAAACTGTCAGCTGTACCACCTAGTCAGTTTCAATACAGAGAACCTATTAAACAAAGTATTTAAGCAACAAAATATCTTACTTATTATTAATGATATCCTGAACATGAGGAAGCTCATCACCCCAGTTCTTTGCAGCCTGTGGTTATGCTGCATAATTACATCATAATCAGCCACACAGTCAACGCCTGTCCAACACCCATTTTAATTTTATTCCATCATAGACGAGTACACTGATGCTAAACTGATTAATCCAAACCAAATATTATGACTCAATACCATCTTTAATCATGAGACTTTAAAGAAAAAAAAAAACAAACGGGGGGGGGGTTCTTTTTGGAAATAAGAAATGTGTGTTACCAGCATTTGAGATTTTAAATTCATATTTTCCAGAAACACTATGGGTAAATACTTAAAATGCCTTAGTTACCTCAAAATCATGACTCATCTGAAATTAGTAGAATTACATGAGTAACTATGTAAAGGAAGCATACTCTCAAGTGCTGAGTTAGGATATCAAATTTCCCAGTCCATCAATTAAAGCCAATTACACACTACAATCAGTATATCTGGAATCCCAAGTACATTCTACACTGAAGGAAGAAGTTTAAGCCAGACTCAAACCTTCACCTCTGATCCTGTCTTCCTCTGATGTTTAGCTCCATTCAATCACTGACCACAACTGTCAGCAATTCAGTTTCCCATTTTTGGTTTCAGATTCCTTCAGGGTTATGTATGATGCACAGAGACTTAAGAGGAGGCAGACTTTATCTTGAAATGGTTGGCAGCATTATAAAACATCACCCTGTTGTGAAAACCAGACATCACTACACTCCCATATCTAATTTAAATAAACTTAGCTCTTGATTCTGTCTTCTAGGCCTAAAATAATACTGCATACTATGCTTTGAAGGATTAATTAATCCTAAATATACTGAAATACTCATATAGAAGATATTATATAAAGCCATATAACTGTTCATTGCTGCCAGTGTAAACAAATTGCATTTCACAGGACAACAACACAGTAAGAAAAGTCCACACAAGATAAATCCAGGAATTTCAAAACACTCATTCACTCAAACCCACCAGATCAAACAAAAAATTCCTACGTGTTTTGGGAAAGCTAGAACTGTAAAAGTTTTATTTAAATCCAAAGAGACACTACACTTTTGAAACCAAAAACTCTCTTTTTGCTGTTGCAAAGAAATTGGAGTCATCAAATTTAATTATCAGGTTCGTCTTTATTTTCAGAAAACCAGGAAGAAAATGAAATGTCAAGTAATTCAAAGAGTATGAGTACAGAACTATAACCACTTTGCACAGCAAAGATTACAGCTGGACATACACAATTAGAATGGTCAAACACCACATGTTTTAGCAATTAATTATACAACTACATTTCGAATCCTGAATCAAATCAAATTGTTCCTGGCAAAGTGAAACAGGTACTAGACAGGACATAGTCTACTCTTCTCCCATACCAATTCTCATTCCTGTACCAATAAATGTCTCTTTTAAGGCTTCAAAAAAAGTCTCTTTTTAAGTCCTCAGTGAGGACTGTGAGGACTACTTCCCTCAGTGAGGACTTGAGGGAAGCATCCAAGTCTCCTGCTGTGAAAAAATGTTCTTGTCATATTTGTGCAGTGTTTCCAGTTATTCTGAGGTGCTACACAGACCAGACTTGAGTGCACTAACATTTGATTAAGAGAAAGCAGTAGTAAATGTTTGCTGCATGAATCCAAGAACTGGATTCATGGATCTTTACAACTGAAGATGTCCTTTGTCATTTATGCCAATAGAACCATTATGGTGATTTTTCCCCTTTCCTTCATCACAATGGCAAATGTCAGTATTACCACCATTTGGCAATTTTTCATGTGAAAAACACAAACAGAAGAGTGATAGCCTAACCAGCTGTGCTATGCTGTGAGGAAAATACAGTCAAGCAGACCACCCTGCTTATGAAAGAATGATACCACGTGCATCATGGTAACATGACAAATATCTGTCATGAATTTCATACTATGTTGGAGGAAAAAAAATGGGATTTCCATACTGAATATGCTGTATGTACCATGCTGCAGGTCTTCGTTCTCTGCATTTTAGAATGACAACATTGGTTTGTCTTTTACTGTGAGTTAAATTACAGTGTCACTTTAATGCTGCCAGTAATAAGGAACTATTAGCACTGCCCTTAAAGAGGCAAAATACTTTATTGCAAAGAGTTAGGAATGCTCTTAAAATAGTAAAGGGCAGTCAAGCAACCACATTTGCTCTGCCAAGAGCTTTTAAGATGTAACCCAGAGGATCGAAGTTTCATTACCAAAACATTTTTCCTGTTGCCACTTGAAAGAATTTTGCCAAATTTAATGACTAAAATGTAGGTAATAAAACTGTAACAATAATTACATGCTTGAGAATGAAAAGACAAAGTAGTTCTACTTTCACTGACGAGATGACGTTTAGGACTGGCACTATTTTGGACCCCAAAAGTAGCAGGATCAATGCCACTGAAGAAGACAGAGATTTTTATGAACTCGAGACTGTGGATATAAAGGTTCATCTGAGAATTCAAATTTCAAAGAGCAACATACTAATATCAGGATATATGTTTCTTTATAGCACATATACAGTGTTTAAAAGAAACAACTATTCCATAAGATAGGCTCAGAAGATTCCTTAATAAAAAGTGCTCAATTTTTCTGTCATTTCTATCCATTACTAGTGCCCAAAGCAGCTGGAAATGGTGCTGTGCTTCTAAACCATGCAGACAGAAAGTGGTAGTCAACACAGCAACTGTAGCAAGCCAGCTTTTAAAAAAAGTTATATTTAGACAATATTTCAAATTACATCAGTCTGCCTTTTTCTTCTTGGTTGAGAGGTCAAAAATGCTAGAGGCTTGTTTGTTTTCTGTGGCTGCATAGTTCAAGGATCTACACAGTGTAAGAAGACATTAAATATTCTCCAAGTCTCCCAACACTCTCATACTTGGAATCACTGATGTGAAGCAGAATGGAAAGGTTCAGAGATCACCAGTACAAAGATGGCAACTAGAAGAGCAATTCCATTAGGCAGAGGAACACTTACACTAAGGCAGCCAAGAAGACATTCCAATCTGGGTCTGGCATTGCAATAAGACATAAATACTTTCATTTTCAATTTAGAAACTTTCAGTCACTTTTTTTTAAAGTGACTGGAAGTTCTTGGCATTAATATTAAATCAGTGCTTTAGCTGTGGAAGCTGGTTCACTCCTACGGTCTTTTTAATTGATCCTTTTTGAAGATTAACCATCTTCAGGTTTCCTGGAACACTGTGTCTTCCTCTGAAATAAAATGGGTGAAGTTAGTCAGCAAATGTCACATTGCCTGTAAGTTTTAACTGCTAAAAATGTGCACGCTCTCTATATTTGCATATCTGATTACTACTGTGAATTAATAAACCTGAGAAAGGAAAAAAACAAGTCTATTTCTAGGTTCGCAGGTTAACAGAGCATCTAATTATTCAGCAAACTCAATCTTCATCCCATGATTCTTGTTACCTAAGTGATGTCCTTTGGCCAACATGAACAGAATACTAAATATTGGCACTAGGAGAGTGATAACTGGCTACAGAGGCATTGTCATCAGTTAAAGAATTCCCAGCAGAAAAGGGGAAAACACTTCATGTAAATGCAGTTACAGCTCTCTGCAGGTATTCCACTCTGGAAAGCTAGGCTCTTGAGCCCATGATCACCAGAAATGCCTGCAGGTGATGCTACCAGCAGACTTTTGAAGTGGTACTCATTGTGGATACATACACCATCTACATGCAGAGCTTCACCTTTATCTTCTAAGAAATCAGTGGGAATGTAAAAAAATCTCCAGGGAAAGAATGGTGCTTCCTCAAGCTGGAAGGGTCATTCCCCTGACCAAGAAGCCTGCCTCTCTGCTCCTATGCAATGTCCCTTTGTTTCTCTTCCTGTTCAGTACTGCAGAGGAAAGACAGCACTTTACATACTCTAACGACAAAATACAGAGCTTCAGTGTCTTCCTCAAGCAAAAGCATTTTGAAGGAAAATACATCACAACATCACACCATTATATTTGTCATGATACCCAGATATGTGATAGAAGCTATGATGATGGTATCTGTGCAAGTTTCAAATTTGTGGGGAAAGAGCCAATGCAGTCAAACCTAGGGCTCACTAGTGTTCTTGGGATTGACACATCCTTTGTTCCAGCTCTTACTAGCAGTCTTGGTCTTGAAGGGAGAACTGTGCCCATAACAGACATGGAGCTACCTCTACTCAGAGTTGGAAGATCACAATCCAAGGCCCCAGTGTGCTCAATAATCACTTATTCAAATTCAAATCAGTTAATTACTCAAACTCAGCTGATTAAACTGTACATCACTGTACAGCTGGACAGAGCAGACAGAAAATGCCTGTGTGGAATTCTGCAGGAAGCAAAACCTCTTCCACTCAAAACCAGCTGGACTTATAGACTTAGAAGCCAGGTAACTGCAGCAGTGCAGTGTTGAAACCGAGCTGATAAACCCCACCATAAGTCTCAGTGTAAAAGCAAGGGTCAGAATGACAATAAGTTGGCTGTTCAAATTGTGACAGAGATATGAGCCATTAAGACATCCATGTTCTTCCCAGCTGTCAGCTAAGCTATCTTCTTGTCCTGTAATAACCACAAAAAGGACCTCTGCTGAACTTGCTTCTGTTTTGGACAGCCGGGAAACTGAATGCATCAACAATTAGTGTTCACAACTACTACCCAAAAATGTTTTCAGTGTTGGTTTAATACACAGGTTGGGCTTTCTGTACCTGTTCCTATAATTAAAACAAGCATTAAGCAGTTTCTTAGTATGGTCTGAATTCCAATGCAGGTATTTCGTAAAAAGGCAACAGAGGTAAGAACTCTAGACAGAAAATTTTCAAATTCTTCTCAGGAACATGCACATCTTCTCTTACTTTAATGAAATTACATCTCATTAATGTCAGCTGGAACAAACAACCCCCAGGCTACAAATCCAAACCTAATTAAAAAGGAATAATATAACAATGGCTGTAGTTACCTTATGATGTTCATGGGGTGCATACTTATATTCTAGTATTTTCTTAAAATACAAACTATGCCAAATCCCCATTCTTACATCCATGTTGCCAGCAAAGATCAAAGTTTGTCCTGAAAGTTCTAAGCCACTGGTTATAAAAGTCAATCATTTGAAAACTAGGTCCTTTTATACTGAGGACAATTTAAAGGATGAAAAATTATCTTCATGTGTTTAAAGAACATTGAAAGGTAAGAAAAATCCTCTTAGGGAAAATGGACTGAAAGGGGATATTTTGTTATACCACGTATCTTCTGATACCAGCAGTTACAGGGCACTTTATTTTCTTTTACGCTTTATTTTCTTTTGTCTGATATAAAGAAAGAAACAGAAACACACTGTCATATAATTTCAGGGTAAGTAATGGCCTACTAAAATAGATTGTAAAAAAATGCCACCATAACCACAGATCAATGCTAACCCTCAGCACACCTCCATATCTGGCTGATGATATTTAATCTCAGTGCAGAGGCAGTGAATCCTCCTGGTTCTACCTTTCTGACCTTCTCCATATGAACCATGTTAAATATCACCGAGGCCAGAAATGATGCAGTGGCATATGGGGCACTTCAAACCCACACAGTGCTTTTTATGTATTGAGAAACTTCAGTTATAGAACTGAATTGATATTGTACTGCATTAATTCATATTCTACTAATATCCTCTCTCGGAACATGAAGATTCACTGTTGAAATTTATGAAATCCTGTGATTCTGTGCTTACACAGAATAAAAGGAAAAGGCTGGTAAGCAAATATGTCTACACAATATAATGTTTTCATGATATTTTCAATTTTTCATAATTTACTCATTACATTTTTAGATTATCCCAATATATATTTTGTATGCTCATTTTAATAATATAGGTAAATGGGTTTGTGGAAGAGTACTTACTCTGAGATACTAAATACATAGAAACTATATTAGCTTAGGAAGTCCCCAAATATAAAGTATTTGGGATAGTTTCAAAATTAAGTATTATATCTGCTTGATTCCACACTTTTGTAGGCATCTGTTTATTGCCACTGAAGGCAGGTGACTGGGTCCAACAAACTTTTGATATATACTCCCTATATTCTTCACACTTTATATCCTTAACATATTTAGTTCAGTTAAAAAAAAAATCTCCTCTAATTCCAAGCTTATCCACAAGTATTACAATCAGAAATTAATTTTATTTCTATATATCTCAGAGCAGGTGGGCTGTTTTCAAATTTATATTTCTAACACATATAACTAAATAGAAGTCTGTTAAACAATGATTCAAACATATGTATTTTCAACATTTGCATTAAATAAAACTCATTGAAAAGCAATATCAAAAATTATGTTGAGTAATACTTCGTCAGCGGGATTATGTTGTGATATCTATCATGAACAGAAAGCTGCAATGTTCTAAACATAGTACTTAGCAAAAAATAATAAACCAGAAAATAAGGAATATAAAGGAAATTTACCTCAGTATCTGTTTTTCTCTCTTGCCAGTCAGAGCATGTTTTTTTTGCTTTTCAACAATTTTAAGTTTAGCTGAGGTCTGCAATAGACAAATTTTTTACAAAACAAGTTAAATCCTAACCACAATCACAGTTACAGAAGTAAATAGGATTCGCAAAGATTTACTTTATTGAAGGTAAGAAATTTTTGTACTTGAGGAAGTCCAATATTAAAGATGATGGCTAGTACAATTTATTATCTTATCATAGCTGAGGAGATGTGGTTCTGTGACATAGGCAAGAGCAATGCCAAGGTTGTCTTCACTGTTTTTGTAATTTATATGAATATAGAGTGCTGCTATATACGATTATTATCCATAGCACTGTTTTTATCCAGGCCTATCCCAGCTAAAATCAGCCATTGTTATACAAGCAGCTTTCCAACTGTAGCAATCTATAACCCTGGGCCTTTTCTGCAAAGGAATCCAAGTCGCAAGTCAGATTCCACTATGCCAGCAACAGTTTGTAGAAAAATCTGGCCTGAAAGAATGGCCTTTTTAAAGAACCACTATAGTTCTTTGCTTGGCTCTCAAACTGATTTCTGAACACCACCAGAGAGTGCCTTTAAGATCTGTGGACTCCAAATCCCAAACCAATGCTTTGCCAGATTGAAAACCAAACAAAAAAAGCAAACAAGAATATACCAGAAACCACTGGTGCCTCTGTGCCTCTAGCATGAGTTGCTTAGATTGTGAAATTTTAAATTTATTTTAAAACTATCATTTAAAACTGACTACATCCTTATGGACCAGACAAGACAAACATCAAAAGCATTCAGAAGATAAATATATTTTGTAAATATAAAAAAAGGACAAAAGCACTCAGTAATAAAAAAGATAAATAAAATAAATGGCTGCTCAGTAGCATCTTTGTCTTCTGCTACTGCCACAGGCTTCAGGAGTGATCCAAAACAAACCAGGAAAACCTAAAACACCTGGTATTTTTTAATACCTACCAATAAAAAACTTCCATTCTATAACATTTTTTTTTCTTACTGTCAGGTATAAAAAATTACAAACATAATGAGAGAAAACAAAGGCTTAAAAGAACACTGTATCCATTCTCTGTAAATAAGAGAGTGTCACTAGGACACTGTTGTCACAGGGTAGCAATACCCTGTGGTATATTTACTGTGCAAGGTATGGAAATAGTCAGCCTATGGGTAAATCCTTCTAACTCAACAGCAGCCAATATTAGTGTGCAGACACTAGAACATTGATATTTTAATACAGTTGAAAGAGTCTGTGCTGAATGCACGTCTATTTCTGCTTCTATTGTTAAAGTGAACTGTTAAAAGAGAAGGCATACATATGCAGGTTTTAAAATAATATAAAAGTCAAATCAAGGTCATGGCAGAAGAAGACCTGAAGGGAACAGATAAATGACCGATCCTTTTGAAATCAACAGTAAACCACAGAATCATAGAATATCTCAAGTTGGAAGGGACCTGTAAGGTCCAGCAATTCCAACTTCCTGCTCCTTGTAGGACTACCTAAAATTAAAGAGTGCCATCCCATTGCTTCTTAAGTCTGACAGGTTTGGTGCTATGACCAATTCCCTGAGGATCATGATCCAGTGACTGACCACCCTTTCAATGAAGGGCCTTTTCCTTATGTTCAATCTGCACTTCCCCTGATGCAGCTTCATTCCCTTTCCTCATGTCCTATCACCAGTCACCACAGAGAGGAGATCAGCACCTTTCCCTTCTCTGCCCCCCTGGAGGAAGGTGTAGTGTGGGGTGAGGTCACTGCTCAGCATTGTGGTCACTGCTCAGCCTTCTCTTAGCTGAACCAACCAAGTGACCCCAGCTCACAAATCTTGCCCTTGAGGCCAGACCACACTGTTCACCCTCCCTTGGACACACTCAAGTAGTTTGATGTTCTTAGACTGAGGTGCTCAAAACTGCACACAGTAGCTGAGCTGTGGGGGTGACTGCCCTGCTCAGATCAGCAATGCACAAGGTAGATGTTTAATCTAAACTACTCACTTAGGCTCTGCTTAGAGCTCAGGAGGAGGGACAGAAAAGTCCCTGGGGAAATTAATTTCATCTTGACCTAAAACAGATGTGATACTTTGCACCTTAGACATGATTTTTTTCTTCACAGATTACACAGGATTCCTCTACAACTACTTTCAAATGGCTGTTTGATGTTTAGAGAACTAAAGATAGGAATATTAATCTGAAGATTACTATTTTGCTCTCATATGACACTGAAATCATGAGAGTGAATAATTAATTGCTGAAAATATAATGCACCAACTACCTTCAGTGTTGATGGCAAAATTCTAGACCCCAGTGCCTCATTATGAAACATGCCAGTGCATATACCTCACTTCAAATGGTTTAAATATCACGCATATTTAAGTGTTTTTATAGGGAGCTGAACATAGACACTCCTCTTGGTAGCATGTTCAGTAATAAAATCTGCTTTTATTTCCTTTCTTCCTCCAGAAGTTCTCAGCTTCACTGCTAATGTAAAGATATTAACAGTTATCATGAGCATTTCCCAGGCTTTTTCTTGGTTTCATATGGGAAAGTTCATTTAAGCAATTCTTTTAGATTTCCCAAAGTAGCAATGAACCATGTAAGGGAATCAGTTGCCCACTGTGCAAACACATGGAAATACTGCTAATTACAGGCTTTTACCCCAGTTAGCTATGAAAGGGTCTCAGTGGCAGCAATTCTTGAATATCACACTAAGCTATTACTTTTACATTATTCAGGAATTAACAGCTTTTCTGTTAGAATAAGGAGTACTATAAATCTTTACAGATTCCTTTATAGGTTCCTCCAGTTTGTAGTATAAAATTTCATGTATTACATTATTTCCAGCAATAAAATTTAACCTGTGATTTCACTAAAGCAAGGTGTTTTATCCCTGTTTTATAAAGTTAATGGAAATATGTGTTGTATTGCATTCTGAACTGGTTGGATAGTTTGTCTTTAAAAGAAAAAAAGGAGAAATATGAAACGGATGAATTACTGCTTAAGGTGGGTGTGACTCCTGCTGATAATTTGCTTCTGTTCTGTTCAACTGCATAGCAGTCTTGTGACTAATAGATGGCCAAGCATCAGAAATTGCTTCCATTTTCTCAGCTATGGGCATTTTACTATGCTAGCGACCACTGAAATTCCAATCCATACAAAAGCAAAGTATTTTAAATAAATAAACTGTACAATCTTTCAATTGATGGCTCTTAATATTTTTTAAAAGCAGCTTTTGTAAAATATTTGGTGTACAAATCAAGCGATAAAACCCCCTGATCTAACGGCATAACAGATGCTGTTGTTATATTAAGAAAGCATTAAAAGTTTCTGAGTCACACATTTCTTACCTGTAAGATCTCTGAGAGGTACATGCGCCGTTCATCATTAACTTTGTGGTAAGCCTGCAGTTAAAACAAGATACAGGCTATCATTAAGCACAAATTTTAAAAGCTGAATCATACAGAAGATTCAGATATACAGCAGAGCCTTTCTCCAGTGACACATTTTGTGGAACTATTCTGTTGTGTGTTCCACACACAGTGCCTGTTTGTCACACAGCATAACAGCTTTTACAGTCTAGAGGGATAGAGTGATTACAAACCTTTGCTTCTTGTTCCAGCCTAAGTTCATAGTCCTTTAGGTGATTCTGGAGACTTTTCTTCTCTTCTTCTAGCTGTTTAAGAACCCTCTGTAAGGAACCCTGTGGTTATGGTAAATAAAACAGTGTTTTACAATTATTTCCATTCTCTATAAAGATGTCATCACCACAGTCCTTATTGTTCAAGTCATAATGAATATAAATAACTATGATGTTCTAGTCATTCTCTTTGGTTCCTGCACATTTTTTGTTTTCATGGTTCTGGCTGGCACACTGTAGAGACAAAAGCAATTAAGCATATGCTACAATTATCAGCTATGCATTACACATTTCCACTGTGTTAAAATGATGCAAGTACAGTTTTCCACACTGCTGCTCCTTGGCATCTTAGTACAGTCACCTTGTGGTGACCAGTCAGAATTGCTTCTTTGTTCTGACCAAAATTCTCCCTGATGGCTCTTTTTCAGTAGGCAGATTTCACATCTTACAAGCACGTTCATTTTCAAACCACTTGCTGAGAGACCTGCTGGGCTGGTTGAAGAGCCACATGGGACATCAAAGGTAACTCAGGCCAATTTGGCTAGAAAGCAGTACTTTGTGGAGAGACTGTGTTAGGTGTGCAGTCATCTACCTTGTCTACAGTTGGAATGAGTAACAGCAGTAGAGTCCATTTTTGGTTACTGACTCTGGTCAAATCTTTGCTTGCTGTGTAACAGAAGTGAGACACACATCCAAGCAGATGCTCCTCTACTTCTAACACAGGAATTGCTTTTCATAATCCCATTCATAAATTGATCCATTCCATCCAGTAGAGACACTATTATACAAGTCTCTAACATAGAGTTTCACCCTTCAAGTTCAGGAACACTGCATTACAACAAAGAGGAATTTGAGCAAACATGCCAGGAGACCTGTGTGGATGAACAAGTAACTCCTGAACAAATTCAAACACAAGAAGGAAGCCTAGACAGGGTAAGAGAGGGTAGAAACTTAGACTGGTAGCCTGGGAGGAATACAGGGATTGTTTGAACAGTCAGGGATCAGTTTAGGAACACACTACACTACAGCCCTGACAGAATTAAACACAGCCAGGGATGTCAACGGCAACAAGAAAAGCTTCTATAGGTACATTACAATAGGAAGTCTAGAGACAAGGTGTATCCTTTCCAGAGAATGGACTGAGAGCAGTCTTTAGAAGGAGGACTTGGGGATGTTGGTAGACGAAAATCTTGGCATGGTCTGGCAATGTGGCTTGCAGTCCAGAAAGCCAGCTGCGTCCTGGGCTGCATCAGAAGTGTGGCCAACAGGCTGAAGAAAGTGATTGCCCAGCTCTGCTCTGCTCTCTTGAGACCCCATCTGGATCATCCAACTCCGGGGCTCCCAAGATAAGGATCTGGACCTGAGGCAGCAGAGAAAGACCAGAGAAGGACCACAAAAATCACAGGGCTGGAGCACCTCTCCTCTGAAGACAGGCTGAAACAGTTGGGGTTGTTCAGCCTGGACAAGAGAAGGCTCTGGGGAGGCCTTATGGCTGTTGTGGTTTGTGAAATGGTTTGTTCCTTTCCTCCCCTGATGTTAGTTTTATTTGGTTCTCCCCAAAATGTCAATCTGTTTTCTCCTCCCTGTTTTCCAGATCCTTCCCTATCAGTCTTTGTATCCCCTCCCTCTGGATCCTGTCTGTCACTCGGCAGCTCTTCCTCCCCTTCTGGATGCTTCCACTGGGAGCGTCGAGTGATAGGCAGAGGTCTAGAGGGTCCCTCCCTTCCCTGAGATGATTGGTTTCTAGTTATGTCAGTTACTGTTGGGGATCTCCACCCCTTTACTGTAATTGGAGAATTCGTTGTTCACACCCATTGTTACACCCCCGTATTTAATGTGCTGTACTGCCTTTGTCTGGGCTCTCTGCAGCAGGCTCCCTTGGTGACAGGATCCTCTCCTAGAGGGGGTTCAATAAACCGAACTTTGCCCCTGCTGAGAGTCTCTCCCTCATTTCTCTGCCATCGCCGCTCTGCCTCTCGAGGTCCTATCCCGGGACAAGAATCCACGGGGAGCAGACCGAAACCCTGGGTCCCGTGACAGCCCAGGGTGGAGTGCTGCCCTTTTAACTGGCGCTGTTCCTCCTGAGCTAGCTGGGGACAGTGTCCGGTGGGACACATCGGAGGAACATCGGCATATGGCATCTTCCAGTACCTGAAGAGGGCCTGCAAGAGAGCTGCAGAGGGACTTTTTACAAAGGCGTGTAGTGACAGGACAAGGGGTAATGGCTTTAAACTGAAAGAGAACAGGTTAGATGAGATACTAGGAAGAAATTTTTTTTTACTGTGAGGGTGGTGAGGCCCAGGTACAGGTTGCCAAGAGAAGTTGTGTATGCCCCATCCCTGGAGGTCTTCAGGGTTGGATGGGACTGTGAGCAAGACAATTTAGTGTAAGGTGTCCTTGAGCATGGCAGGCGGGTTGGAACTAAATGGTCTTTAAGGTCCCTTCCAACCCAAACCATTCTATTATTCTATTATTATTCAAGGACAGTTTACATCTGTTCTTGTATTTAAATGTGTTTTAAATAACTGTTCTTCTTCCTCCCTGGTGTTTGTCCCCAGCATGTATAGACTGAAGACATGAGCATCTTTTTTCCACACTCATTTTACTAGGATGATTAAGTTGAATTTGCAAAAGTCATCTTTCACACAGCAGGCTGTCCTTTCATCTTATCATCCCTTGGTCTACCAGGCTGGAGCTCTGCCTTCTTATGGCTGGAGAACAGAACTGGCCTACAGTATCCAGTACTCCAAAAGCCATCTCACTGCCTTGAACAATGTCAGTGATGCTTCTTTACCTATATCAATTTTAGGATTGCATTTTCCTTTTGCACAGCTGCACAATGATGGTGCTCAGTCAACAAAGCATCAGCTAGAATAGCCAGATGTTCCTCTGCAGTTGCACCAGTTCTCAATTTGTAACATAATTTCTTTACTATTTTCTAAATCCTTTGGTATACACTATTACATTTTACTCACATTTTTAATAATCTAGTCTTCACTGTCTTTCTAAATCACATCCAGATACCAATTATATTATATAATTGGTTTCAGGAGAGAGATATCACAATCTAATTCTACTTTGTGTATCAAGGTCATGCATTGAATATTAAGATTCATCCTAAACCTGGTCCTGGAAGACCTCTGCTTGTACTCTCCCAGCAGACTCCTTCACTAATCACTGCTATCATGTTCCATTTGCCAGCTCTTTACTGCTCTAACAAATCTACTCATTTTCATTTCCTGCAAATTAACCAGTCACTTCCCATGTGACATGATATCCTTATCAGAGGTCACAGTGAACAAGATTACTATATTTATTATGACAACAAATCTATTGTTTTATCACAGAATGTCAACAGGTTTGTCCACCATGAGCCCCTTTTCATATTATCCATATTTCAATTTCGTTTTGCAACAGCTATTCCTCTCTTTATCTTAAAACTGGAAAAAAAAAAGTGCTTTTCTCCAGTGCACACAATGTGCACATGTTTATAGAACCACTTGCTATCAGATCAGCGCTGTGACAAGCTAGTTCTTTCAGAATCCTAAGATATGGATTACGCATTTCCCTCATTTTAAGCATCATATCCAATTCTTTTGAGTTTTCCTTAGGATTTGGTTATTGTAATATCTTCTTCCAAACACTTGCCACTTGACATGAGCTGTTTTTTCCTTTCTCATGCATTTTATTGTTTCTGCCTTTACTTACAACTTAGGCAATACATACATATTTAGTCTAAAGTGAACAAATTCATGATCACTTGTTCTGACAAGTTTTTGGCTGGCTTTTCTGCAATGTTCTTGTAGATTTTAAAAATTTAAATAGCATTGTGTCCCTTTTATCTATTATTTGCTGATAAAATATGTAAATTATCCATTGAGTTTTGTGCTTCATCATTATGAGCACTTGGGTTTTAGTCTTTTTTTACAAGTCTAACATATGATACAGTTTCTGTCAGTAGTCTAATAATAGTATATTCAAATTCATCCATCCAATTATTATATTTATATGTATATTTGACTGGATGGATAAGATTCACTCTGAGGTGAGGGTATCTACATTTGAGTGTCAAGATGTGAACTGAACTCCTACTAAGAGTCACAGTGAAGACAATCAATTATGTGCAGTGATTCATCCAGCTAAGCAGCTACAGAGCTCAACTCAGTTCCATCTGAGTAGTTCTAGAGAGTCCAAGGCATTCATGTATGGCAGATATGACAACGGGTTACACCAGACACGTCCTCATGGAGCAGTAACAGGCTACTGTGAAACATCTTCAAGACTCTGCTTACACAATTATTCTGCTGAAGATGCCAGCCAAATAAATCTAGATACAAATCTCTTTACTCAGATGACTGTATTAATAAGATCTGTAGCTGCCTATAGTAGGACTTAGAAGACCTAGAGAAGAGGTAGACAGCTACATATAGAAAAGTAAATATTTGTGTCCCAATATTTAAGAGAGTCATATTGTTTTGATGTACATTTCAATATTATTTCCCAATATTATTGTGACTAAACTTTGTTTTCCAATCCATCCTCAAGATTAATTCATCCAAACAGCTGATGAAGAAAGAATCAACATTATTGTCAAAGTCTCTCACGTCTGCTACATACCACATCTATCTCTGTTTTGTTCTTTCCTGGCAAGTGTGTACCTTTAATACGTGTTATCTCTTCATGTTTGTGCTATCAATGCTATTACATTCCTGGTCAGTCAGGTTCTTCCATTTGTTTGCTCAGGTCCCCTGTGTAAAATAAATATCTCTTTCAGATTTTTTTCTTTTTATTTCTAACACAAGCACCTCCTTCGTCAAAATAGCTGAATTCTTTCCTTTCTATACTGATTACTTGACCATTCCATTAACAATCAGTTATTTCTTCTGATGACCTTAATGCTTTGCTAGGCCTTTGTTTACCAGATTTTCCTGGTAAACACTGAAAAAAGATAACAATTCTCCAAATATTTTCCCCTTCTTTTTCCATGGGAATTTTTTAAATTTTCCCTATTTATCATGCTAGTCTCAGATCCAGAAGGCCAGTATTGATATGTGGTTCATATCTCAGAGAATTTATGAATTCTTGTTGCTGGCAAAAAAATTACATCTGCCTGTTTTAAGTCTCCAGTCTTTTGTAGCATCTGCAGATCATTGCAACTTTTTTCTTTGCATCATTTTCTGCATAACATGTTACTTATTTGGCTCCAAATTTTATTGTTCATTTTTAAAAATCTCGGTTTCATTAAGATTTCCCTAGGAATAATTTCTGTTAAAATCAAGATTTTGCAGGAGCATGGCAGAAGGCACAGTGCTTTTAAAATATGTTGCAAGAGAGAATAACGCCTCCCACTGTTCCAAAGAAAAGAGATACAGAAGAGCTGTTATTTTGAAAAGTATTTTGCCTTTGACTGAACTGTTATTAACTTTAATCTGTTTACAACAGGCATACTGGAGACATGAAAAGAATTGAGGGGTAGTTGCAGGGCTTTTTCCTAATTAAAGCAGAAGCACCTTGGATGCAGATGAAATCTTTGTCCAAATACATAAGACTCCTACAGTTGATTCAGGCAATGTTGGCCAATTTAAGGAGAAAAAGTAAGCTGCAGATTAAAGAGAAGATTTGGCTTAATTCCACTAGGGTCATGTGCTATTTCGTTTCAACATCAGTGTCTCTCCAGAATTAAACAAGACACAGAAGACCTCAGCACTGTTGAACTAGGAAACTAAATTTTTTTGCCCTCTTGACCTCACTTGCACATTAAAGATTATAACCATGTGACAGCATATTTTGTACAAAGTCTTCTGTAGCACCTACCACATATTTTGTATCACCACAGTAAGCTCAAATACAGTAAATACAACAGTTCATGCTGCTCTCCAGATTTGTTCTATGTAAATCCACAACATACTATTTATTTCTTTACTAGAATGTCCATCATTTTTATATAAGACAGCAAGACTTGCTGTTGCAGCTGTTACTTAAAACAGAGAAATTTGGTATCTCCTCAGTGATGGTACTCATCTAATTTCTTTGAGTTCATTCATGTACAAAGTAAACTACTTTTAGATCTTTTTTTTCATTAGTCCTTTCAGAAGCACTGCCTATTTTTTGCTGCCAATGCAGCTGGTCCACTGCAGATGCCTGGGCATTCATTCAGTTCTGGAGCAAGGATGCTATCCAAAGGCAGGCAAATAAACCATGCACTACACTGCTTTTGATGAGCAAGCAGATGGAAATAGGTTGATAATGTGACTAAAAGTATACAGTTACCTCATAAATTGTAATAAACATATCTCATAAATTGTAATAAATGCATTAGTACAAATCTCTTGTGAAATAAGAAAGCTATAAAATACTCAAAATTTACAGATTGGGAAGTGAAGCCCAAAATCAATGTAGGACTGGAGTTGCAACTGCACTTCAGGCAGAATTTAACATCTTAATGCTAATAAAGCAGTCTATGCAATGTCTTACATTCTTCACATCTGCTTTTGTCAGATAACAGGGAGGCATCTGAGCTGTTGCTGTTGTGACTGCCCATAAGACCAAGCTGAATCGAGCTGCCTGGTTTCATGCTGAAAGCCTTCACAGAGTCTCAGTACAAAGCTTCCCAGTGGTCATTCCTCTAGCAGGGCACAACCTGGCAAGAATGCTCTACACATATTACCTGGGGAAGAAAGCCTCTTCTATCTAATAGCCTAAAAATTTAACCCAGAAATAAATTAGTTGAGTTATATTTTAGTCCTCTGCTTTCTCAACAGTTTGCATTCTCATATCTCATAGCCTGAGAACGCCCTTGCCACCATCATACTTAACCAGTGCTGAGACAATTTTTGAAGCCAGGCTGTCAGAGTCAGAAATACACATATTTGCATGGAGTGAGATGGAAAAAGTGAGAAAGGCTGAAAGGTCATGTCTATTTCTGGAGTGAAGCCAGGATTTCAGGTACACTTCTTGGGTTTTTCTTACCAACTTGCTATTGGTTTTCCATCTCTAATATGCAACCTGTTTGAATCCCCACCTAGCTGCCTTTCTCACAGCTAATACGCAGCAAGCTTACTCAGCTCACCCAGTCTGAGAACTTCTATTCCTGCATCCATGAACCTTATTGATGACACAGAGCTCAGTATGGCAGTACTGAAGTTCTTGGCAAAATCTCATGACACAGATGTTCCTACTCAACTCTAAGACCTCTCCAAGTCCCCAAACATTATAGAAGGCACTTTCAAAACCAGATACTAAAAAAACTTTAAAGGACAAAACTTCAGTGAGGTTCTAGAGGTCTACTTTAGCCAGGACTGGTTGAAAGTTATCTCCCCTTCTACTTTCAAGGCAGCTACTGGGGAACTAGCAGAGTCCTTGTATATCTGAAGGTTTTAGCTGCTGTACATCAATACAAATCAAGAAGTGAGAAACAACAGCATACCAACTCAGTCACATCACTAAGAAATGGATTTGCCTTTCCTGAATTCTGTGGGAAGCATGCAGAAAGAAGCCTCACCAAAACAGATTAAATTCTCTATGATTCTCACAGCTTAGTGCTTCATACTGTAAAACAACACAAAAGTTCACAGAAAACAGAACTTAAAGCATACAGTAACACTGACTTGTAGAAATATTCTTACATCACAAAAAAGCCTGAAAACAAACCAAGGACCAGTGAGAGCTCAAGAGAACCAGAAGGAGCTTCCCAGCTATGCAGATTTCCCCCAGAATGAAAAATTGCCAACAAAGCTCCAGGATGAACCAGTTTGGTAAGTTCTGGGAAAGCTTTTTAGAAGTAGTTTAACTGAATCCTGAATTTTTTTTTTTTTAAGATAAATTCATTACAGGTTCTTCTACTAAGCCTTGAATAGAGGGACATTGTATGCCTGAAAAGAAGACATAAGCTGACTAAGGCATTTAACCTGAATTTAAGATCCTTAGTTTTCAATACATCATCCATGTCAAACCACTCTGAGCAAGCTGGTAAAAAGCTAAAAGACACATTGAGATTTTAAATGAATGCTTCTTCTATATAACAGAATTTTGCAGTGCTTAGCATGATTCACTCTCAGAGCAAAGACACATTAATCTTGTGTCCAACAATGATGAAGCCCAGAGTTTCACAAAGGGAACACCAATTCTGCAGTTCTTTTTTTCCCACCATTTTCTTTTCACTTGACTGAAGTTACACATTTGGCTTAATATTGCAAGAAAATGAAAATATATGGAAAGATACTGCAAGTGAATTTAAAGGCCACCCACACAAGTTGTTCTCATTCTGGATTTTTCCCTGCCCTGCTCTCAGTGGCAACAGAGGTGACAATTTCTAACAATCATTTCACAGCAGACAAGGTGACAAATCCATGGCATCATCAAGCAGCTCAAACTTGTTTTCATCAGAGCCCTGCTGATGCAGACTAATGATCCTTATGGCAATTTGCTTCTCCTCTAATTTTTCTCCATGATTTAGAACAGAAGCAATATTTCTGTCTGTTGTGCTGGGAAAAAAAAAAAAAAAAAAAAAAAAAAAAAAAAAAAAAAAAAAAAAAAAAAGCAACCCAAGAAGGCTTTTGCAACCCATTCTACTCGATGTTTTTAATTAAATTAAGTTCTGTTTAGAAAATAAGCTCCCTTCCCTCCAACAGGAGGAGCTGACATTCATCAGGTGACTTAACTGAATTCTTTAACATATCATTTTAAACTTATTAGTAGCAAACCCAAATAATACATCTTTAGTTTTACTGAAATGGAAATTGATTTTAGGTTGGTATCAATAACTTCACGAGTCATACATCACATAAAAAATTATACCTAAAAATTATTTAGCATAGCATATTTCTCCATGCAACGTGCACTTGGATCCTGTAAAATCGTCAGGGCAGGCACGGAAGGGCTCCCTGCACTTCCCTAAATGCCAAGTGCCCCCTTGCGGTCAGCATCATCCTTAGATTCCAAACCAGACCCGGAGTGGACCTGCTTTAGCGCTCTAATAGGGGTAGGTTGCTCACTCCCTAAATCCTTATTTCAGTGGTCTCCACACAGTCCTCACAGGGGTTATGCGCTGACTTGGGCAGGGGAAGTTAAAAACACTCCAGCACTGTGGTTCAGATTGACAGAACAAGGCGTTGCTGACAGCATCTTCTCCTAGTAGGTCTGAAAAAGGCTGGATTCCTTAGACATTTACTCTGGAAGATATCCCAGAATCCCCATCAATTGCTAAGGAATTCTTGAGGACAGATAGGAACGTCACTTGACTCCAAGATTTTTCTCTGATTGTTTTCTTTGAAACTCAGAGTATATATTGTCTGTGCACATCACATCCCTCTGGGCACATCAGAGGTGATTTGAGTAAAACAGTCTCCTGGTTTGAGCAAGGCCACCAGGAGGAACAACTAATGCCAACTTGACAAGGAAGAGAAAAGAGGTCTCTTGGAAGTATTTGAAGTATTTATTTGAGGTCAAATGAAAGGAGTAGGAAGGGGAAGTCTGTGAGAAGGCAGGATAACAGCTCAGGGCAGTCAAACCAGAGACAGAACTTTCTCCAAAATACTTTCAAGTTTCATGAAAAGCCAGGATACCAGATTTCTTCTTTCCATACAGCCACTGATGGCTTACCAGGAGGAGCAACAAGATTCATTTAAGAGTTGCTTGCTAGGAGCATTGTCGACATATCCTATTGTATATAAAAGTGCTGATGTTCCCTACAGGCAGTTATCAATGCCTACTGAAATACAAAGTCTTCACTGCATGTTTTCACAAACCCAAGATTACCTTCCTGTCACACTGCAATCACGTATGTCTCCAGTGTGACACTGCCACACACTCTGCGTATAGTTTAAAACTGACAGCAAAAACCCTGAGGTGGTTGTGTGAGCCTATCAGTTCTGTGGTCACCGTCCTTATAGAAAGGCAGCTTTGAAAAGCAAATATCTGGCCCTTAATGTTAGAATTTTCTCCTCTGTGGTGCTGGACATTATGAAAAAATGGTGAGTTATCACAGAAGCCCTGGTTCCTGGGCTAATCTTAACTAGAGCGTTGCTAAGGCAATGCTATCAGGAGTGTGCTCTTCTGAACTGATTTTGCAGTATGCTTTTCAGTATTTGCATACTAAAGCTGCTATCTAGGGATTCGTTCTTGCAGAAATGGTGAGAGAGAAAGGAATAGTTTTCTTTCTGCTTATATGGGAAATTATGCTTAGCAGAGAACACGTATTTTACCAAAACTCATTCTGTGAAAAATTGCAAACAAATGAAAGCAGCATGTTTAACAGAAGCAACTAACAAAATTCATATCTTGTTATACTTTAGAGAGAATGAATTCCTTCTGTAATTATTTCTGAAGTACTGTATAACATTTGTATTATTCATTGGGACATAAAGGAAATTACTGTCTAAACAGTTTTCACTGTTGGAACTCCCTTATGCTTGTCACTCTTATTTTTAATCTGCCCTCAGTACACAAAAATTATTTTCTAAACCCTGGCAGTAAGAATTTCTGTGTTCAAGGTATTGGTTCTGCATTTATTGCTATGTGACATCTACATGATTTTTTTGGAACAAAAAAAAAAGGATCTCTCATATCAGTATAAGGACTTCAGAATGATAACTGTATAAATGGTGTAGGGGTGTTTTTAATATAAATTATTCATCAGTACAATTCTAATTCTAAAGCAAAAATAGTGCAAGCCATCTGCAACAATTACTGCAATTTTTCAACACAGAAAATCCTCTGTGCTTCCTTGTTCATCACTCCAGAATTTGCATTTGTATTCTTCTCTTTCATTCAAGTTTTTATAGCTCGCTGACTGCCAGGATCCCTGATGACTAATCTCTTTTTTTTTTTTTTTTAATTTTCCCTGTAGCGCTTGGTATCAAGAAAATATTTTATGCTACCTATGTCTAAATAGGTTGAATTATTCTACAGACATGTTTTCCCCCTCTTTTAACTATAGTAGGACCATAAATGGTTAGCTTGAGTGAGCTAAATCTCTTTAGTATCTTTGAGATAACACCTCTGTTAAATACAGCTAAACTTGTTTAGTAAATTAAGAATTGCTAGAGGTCCTTCTAATAACCCTAACTATAAGTTTCTTGGGAACGCAGGTTATAAATACTTGAAAATAATATTTAATTTTCTAAATATGCTGTTCAAAAAAAAATCTACTGTCTACTGCTGCCGCATTCCAGAAATTGTATCATCTTGCTGAAAGAACCACTTTTCAATCTTTCCACAGAACTTCACACAATCACAGAATCAACCTTTTGGGGATCATCACATCCAACAATTGACCCAGCAGTGCCAAGTCCACCACTAATCTGACACGGTGACTGGAGAGCGTCTGTTCTCTCCGGCATGGTGCTGGGAGTCCAAGGCAAAGATCAGACGTGGCACCCTCTCATCCCCTTTTCAAAGACCTTTATTCTTCAAGGTGTGAGACGAGAGAGGCAGAACAAAGCCCGCTCCTCACTTTTAAACCGACGGGAAGGGGGGGTGTTGCCCACAGGTGATTGGCCCCCCACGTGATGGGCAGGGGGAGATGGACAGGTGAGACCGAGCTTTCTGGAAACAGGCGGCGTCCCCAGGGTGATTGGCAACCCCAGGTTTGGGGAGGAGAAACCTGGATGGGACCAGGCATGGTGGGGGTGGGGGAGGGGGAGAGGGAGAAACAGAGAGGGTAAACTGAGAAACAATAACTTCTTAACAAAACATCCACCACCACACTAATCCATGTTGCCAGGTGCCACAATATGTCTCTTTTAAATACCTGCAGGGATGGTGACACAACCACTTCCCTGGGCAGCCTGTTCCAGTGCTTGACAACCCTTTCAGTGAAGAAATCTTCCCTATGCAGTGCACTTAGGAAGTATCTTTGCATATAGGAATATATTTCCTATACATATGCAACTGCAAGTTGAAAGATGAACATCCCAGTGTATTTTTGATTTTACAGGCACACACACAATGCTTTATATACCCATTCTCAACATTTTTACTTTGAGCAAATGTATATTGATGACTGGCTGAAAACTCTTTGTTTTTCTACCAATCACATCTGCTCTTTATCCTCATCTGTGAAGAAGCTAAATATTCTCCCCTAATCCCCTGAACAATTCTCAAAAACCCCAAAAGAATTTAAACAAACCTAAATGCTTGAACACCACAAAAAATTATCTGCGTATTTTTACGAATGTTTTATCTTATAAAATTATATATATAAAAAGCAAAGCAGATCTTCATTCTCCAAGAGCATCTGGAAATAAACAGACTTTTCTGTTGCCTTCAGTTAAAAAACAAATAAAACAAAAAAACCCAACCAACCAACAAAATAAACAAACCCAGCAAAGCCCACATAATACCTCAATATTTTTCTGCTCTTTCCATCTCCCAAAAATCAAAAGAAAGAAAAAATGAGACATGTCATTAAATCCTTAAAGCACTTTTCTTTCCTTTCTGGTTAGCAAACAGGAGGATTTATTAACTCTAAATGGGAAGAATGGACTTGAAACTGCATGGCATAGCCCATGGACTCCAGACTTTCCCAAGTTTCACTAAGTGAGCCTAGGACTCTTCAAGCTGTCCTCTAGAGTCCTTCTGGCAGTATGAACCTTTTCATTGGGCTGGCGTCCTTCCCTTTATGGGAACAGTAACCAAACCTCTCAGAACCACGGCTCATTGGTGAGGAGGCAATGCAGTATTTAGCAGGGATTAGAAATGTACTGGATTGGTGGGAAAGGAGATTATCTCGCTGGTAAATGCCTCCTGGAGTGCCTGGCACGGTGCAATTGGGTTGGTTAGGAAAGTATTGACAACTGGAAATAAATACTTGTGATACTGTAACTATGCACGCCAGTCTGTGCTTTACAGGCTGACAGGAATAACGGTGTCCAAAGCAGACTCTGCTGTAAATTTTCTAGATCAGTGTTCTGTCTTCAAGACTCTTTGAACATAATCCCAGTTGTATTTTCAGATGAACTCGGTGAAACAGGGAAGTGGGATAGGGAAGATTTTGTTCTCTTTTTAATTGGCTGTTAAAGAAAAATATCTTGCCTACCTACAAAACACCATGGTCTCTGGGACAACACTAAAACTGGCAAAAATGTCAACTGTTTGAAAGCCATGGATCAGATCAGAAAAAGCAGGTAATTTTTCACACCCTGCTTACAGCAGAAAATCATCCTTCCCACTAACAGAGCATGCAGCCTCCTCTAGGGTCACTAAACTCCCATTAATCTTCAGAATCTGAAGCACCAAAAAAGTCAGATGGTAGCACTTCTGTAAGTATAAGCAACAGGAATAAAAATCATAACAGCCCTGCTTCATAATGTTCATTATCTCTGCTTGTGTTACAAGGCATTATCACATCTTTATCTACCTTCCCTATTTCTAAAAGTGGGTAAGAAGCAGAAAAGTTGCCAAATATTTCAGCAGATGACAGGCTAAGGAAAAAGCATCTGAATCTCCAATGATTTTTTTACTTCATTTACTACCTTAGAAGACAAAATGGCCATAATATTTGCTGGGGTTTTTCCTTGGCATTTTCTCCTTAAGATTGCAGAAAAAAGTATTTTATAATGTGTTGAAATAAAGGACATGAAGTATGAGTGCATTAAAGAATAAAATTTTTAAAAAATGAAAACAGATACTTCCTTCAGTGATGCAAAAATTTTCTGTAAAATGAGAAGTTTTTCTGTGACTATATTATGCAAAATGTTACTGCAATTATTCATCTAGGTTATCACAGCTGACACAAAACTGGGATTATTGACTGATACAACAGAGGATTGTGTTGCCATGCAGAGGGGCCTCAAGAAGCTGCAGAAATAGGCAGAGAGCAATCATGTGAAGTGGAAATGCAGTCCTGCCCCTGGGGAAGAAATAATCCTAGGCACCAGCATATGCCAGGGCTGACTGGCTGGGAAGCAGCCTGGGAGACGATGACTTTGGGGTCCTGGGGAGCAAAGTGATCCCAGGAAAACAATGCACTCTTGCTGCAAGGGTGGCCTGTGGCTGCCTGGGCTGCATTAGGAAGATGTTGCCAGCAGGCCAAGGGAGGTAATCCGCCCTTTATCCTTAGCACTTGTGAGATGTATCCGCAGTGCTGGGTGCAGTTCTTTACACTTTAGTACAAGAATGATATGGACTTCCTGGAGCAAGTCCAACATGGGGCTATGAAGATCATTAAGAGACCAGAGCTCCTGACAGATGAGGGAAGGCTGAGAGGTCTGCAACTGTTCAGCCTGGGCAAGAGAAGGCCCAGGGGTTCTTATCAATGTGTATAAATATGTGATGGGAAGAAATTTAGAGGGAGCCAGGCTCTTCTCAACAGTGCCCAGTGATAGGACAAGAAGACTGAAACGGCTAGAATTCCATTTGGTCACAACTGAAGACATTTTTTACTGGGAGAGTGGTCAAAGTCTAAATGATTCCATGAGATTTAATGTTTGCCATTTATTCATAGATCTAGACCAGCTATTCCATTTCACATGCCTTACTGCAGATTCAATTATAAACCCTTCACTCAGGAAAAAATTTCACCACATAAATCTTCCCAACATTCAGGTTTTATGTACTTACTGCTTCAGGATTTGACTCTATATTTTATAAGCAATTGCACATATGAAATAATAAAAACATACGCAGAACTGATTGTCTTGGCTTCTAGACCAGGCTGCTGATATTTTTTGTCAATGAAAAAACAAAGGTTATACGAGTTTTCCAACTAGACTGTGATTTGTTTTTAAGCCAACTAAATGTCACAGTACTTACCACAGGCATTTTATCAAAGGTGCGAATAATGGACAGTTTATCTACAAATAAGCAGAAAATTGTGACCTGTTGATATAATTTCAACCTATCTAATTATCACTAATTCTATTGAAAAAGTTATGAATATCCATTTCTACCTGCTGGATTTCCACGAATAAGCTCCACCTTATCTTGAAGAATATTAATTTGCCTTTCCAGCTGTTTGTTCAATTCTACTTGTGTCTCATATCTGGTTTTCCATTCATTATCTTAAAAAAACAAATACAGAATTATTATATTTCCCAGATTAGTCCATGTCATTTTAAGCAAGAGCATTTTTTAAAACTGTTCCTTATAACTAACTGGAGACTGAGAAAGTCTTCACTTTGTAACCCTCATAATAAGCATCTTTGCATATAAAAGAGCTTAAAAATATAAATCAAGGAAAATGTTCACTAGGCTTACTGTGGTCAGAATATTAACCAACTCTGTGAATTCATATTATTCATAGTTTCATTAATAATTAACAACAAAAAAAAAAAAAGCTAGTGTGGCCACATGTAGTACATCTTAATTTTACAAGTGAAGCACCAAAGTTATAATAGTCATGTTTGAAAAGGGAAAATTTAAATTTCTAAATAAAAATTTGAATCCTTGTAGGTTCTTCCCAAAAGAATTATTTTTCTATGTTTCCTACTCAATTAGCAAGACTGTTGTAATTCACTTACCTTCACTTTCAACACTGTTAAGACTTTTTTCCAGGTCTGTTACAGTGTGTCTCAGTTCAAATATTGAGTTTTCAAGCATCTGCCTGTGGTATTAAAAGAAGTCAATAAATTGCTACAATAGCCAATAAATGGCTCTAGTACTAGTCCTATTATTGAAAAAAGAGAAAAATAGATCAAATATATTTTCAGAAGAAGTATCTATTGGTCATAAATAATTCTAGTGGGCACTCAACCCACCACACCTATGTAGTTACATTATCTTGTTCATTCTTAAATGTATTTTTTGCTATTATTATAAATGTATTATTCTCTATCACTGTTACTACAGTGCCTTTAAAACAATGAAGCATTTATACTTTGTGAATAAAATTACTTCCACAAAAACCCAAGATAGACATTTCCTAAAATATAATAATTTTCTAGCCAACCATCAGAATTAAAAAAAAATGTAGAGAGGACACTGACTCTAATTTTTCATCTAAAAGAAGATGCCCAATGAGTATGTTTTTTAAAACAAGAATATGCCTGAGAGATGTGCTATTTAAAATTCTGAATTAATTCTTCATTTTGACTTATTACTCAATGATTAATATTTGTATGCATTTCCTAAATTGCATTTCCTAAAAATGCATTTCCTAAATTGCACCCATATCAAAACAAATCAAAACAAGCAATGTTTTACAACTATCAGAAAAGAAAGTGAGCAATTAAAGCAAGATGAGTGCAAAAAAACAATGCAGGACGTCAAGCCACCATTTTTTTAGGAAAATATACTTTTGCCCATCGATTAATCCTGTATATTGGTCAGCCAGAAAGCTGAAAGGTACCATGAAAACCAGGCTCTTTCTGCCTTGGAAGGTATGACCAGAAGCAGAAGGTAGCAGGGGACTTTGACGAGAGCACAACCCACCTGGCATGCTTCTGACAAGGTGCTGGGTGAGTCATCCTTCAAAGTGGAGAGATGGTATTTTAGTGTCTTACAATGAACCCTATGATCTTGATCACATCAAGAGGACATTACTGATAAGTTATTGACCATATTCATGCTAGCAGCCTGGTTCTTTGAAGGGATGTTTATGGAGAAATGCTCCTGCCTATGAGGTCTCAGGAAGTCAGACCACACCAGGATAGGTGCAAGCAAAAAACACAATGCACAAAAGTGCAGAGGCAGTTTGTGGTTTTGTCCTTTAAAGCTAAGTTTGGAAGGCCAACGTTTCAAAAAAACAGTCAATGGTTCTTGGGTACCTCAATTTTTCGGTGCCCAAATTGAGATATTCTAAAAGAACTGAGAACACAAACTCTGCAATGAAGGCCCTTTGGGAAATGCTTTACAATACCAGTATGATGACTGGTGTCTTTGAAACCTTAGCCTAGTTGATTAAAATATGCAAGAGAGAAAATTATTAGGCTGTAATATCGGGGGGGGGGGGGGGGGG